>NPFG01000017.1:0-225610 GCA_002288965.1 Xylaria sp. MSU_SB201401
ATTTATAACTTTATAAAAACCAACGTTAAATAATCTTTATATTTTTAAAAACCTTAAATATATAAGTAAAGAAAATAACTATAAAATTATAAAAAATACTATTAAATTTACTATAAAGTAAAGAATTTAAATATATTAATGATTAGTTTATATAAGCTATATTAGTAAAGTTATTTAAAAGTAGGTAAAGGTAGATAAAAATACCCTTATATATCATTTTTTATTATAAAGTACTATAAAGTAAAAGAGCTAATTTAAATAGAAGGTGCATTATAAATAAAAGTTTTAAAAAGTAATTAATTTCATTAAAAAATGTTTTATAATTAAATATTTAATAAAACTTTACAATAAACTATATTAACAAGTATTATTAATATAAATTTAAATAAAAAATAATTAAATAATTTAATAAAATTTTAAAATATTTTAATATTAATAACGCATCTCCATATAACCGAGCCACCTAATTAAGTGGGCTACCTTAAAACCCTATATAAAATCTATATATAAAAACCTTAATAACTTTATCAAATTTATAGCTATAAATATATAATTTGAAAATTTAACTATTAACTAAAAAGCTATATAAAAGTATTTTTATTTATTTTACTATTATTTTCTTTCCTAGTGAAATAAAAACCACGCTAAAAGTTTAGCGTGGTTTTTTATACAGCTATAAATAAAATAGTAGTAAAATAAATAAAAATACTTTTGTATAGATTTTTTAATTAATAGCCAAATTTTCAAATTGTATGTTTATACCTATAAAATTAGTAAAGTTATTAAGGTTTTTATATGTGGATTTTATATAGGGTTTTAAAGTAACCCACTCAATTGAGTGGCCCGGTCATGTGGGAGATATGTTATTTCTTTTATATATAAAAATAATACTTCTTAATATAACGCATCTCTTACTTTAACGTTATATTTAATCGGGTAGCACACTTAGCTTAATAGTACCCTATAATAAAAAATAGCTTATAGGGGTGCTTTTATCTACCATTTTAAATTAACTTTTCTAATTTATGGTTTTATGAATTAATAATTAGTATATTTAAATTCCTTATTAAATAAACTTCTTAAATCTTATTTTCTTTATTTTTAAAAAGTATTTCGCTTATTTATCTTTATAAAATGTTTCATAAAGATTATTTTAACGTAGTTTTTTATATCTCTATAAATAAAATAGCTATAAAATTATAAAAATACTATTGAGATTTATCTTTTAATTAAGAGTCTAAATATATTAACTATTAATTTATAGCTATAAAACTAGTAAATTTATTTAAAGTAAAGGCTAAGTATCCTGTAAACAAATTTCTTATTGCAAGGTACCGCTAAAAAAAAGTACGCCACACGATTAAATGCGCCGCCAGAGTGGGAGATGTATTATAAATAAATTTATAGATATTATAACTATAAAAATTATTTATATAATTAAAATTATAATTAAAAGAAAATTTAATAATATTTTTATTTATTTTCTAACTATTTTATTAAATAAGTTATTAAACAATATATTAAGCAGGGTATTATAGTTTTTATATATAAGCTATATTATAAACTAGGTTTATAACTTTAATATAAACCACTTACTTTTGCTCTTATAGCTTAATAATATAACTAACCGCTAAACTATAATAATTAGTTCCTATTACGCCGAATTATACTAACTTGTTATACTTATAAACTTTTAAAGCTTATAGTTTAATTCTGCGCGCGACCGGGATTTATCTGCATATACTTTAGCTAAGTATGTGATTTAAGTTTGTAGTTTAATTCTACGTTTAACTAAGAGACTTTATAAAAGTATATATAGCTTTTAGCTTAGTACGTAGACTAGATCTTACAGTTTATCCTCTGTATATAAATAAAGAAATCTCTTAGTTAGAGAATGTTAAACACAAGGGTATATTATAATAGTTATATATAACCCCTTAAAAGTAAGACCTTTTAATATATAATATAATATAGCGTTCAGCCTAATATATAAGCTAAAATAGTTAAATATAAATGCTAAAATAGCACTATCTTTTATATTATAAGAGGTATTTATTACAGTTTTTATATATAAGTTATATTGTAGGCTAGGTTTATAACCTTAATATAAACCACTTACTTTTGCTTTTATAGTTTAATAGTATAACTAACTATTAAAATATAATATACGGATTATTTTAATGTTTATATTAGTATATTATATAATAACTTAACAAAATGTATATAAAGTTATAAGTAGTATTATTAAATTCCTGTTTTAATTATAAATTTAATAATCTAATTATTATATTATAATTATAATATTTATAAAGTTATTTAAAAATCATATGAAAAAGTATTAAGGTAATTTATATAAGTATTAAAAGTAATCCGGTTAATTAAGAAATGCGTTATATAAAACTAAAATTAGTAGATCTTTTAAATTTTATATGTATTTAACTGGGAAAAACTATCGTTTAATTCTAAGCCGTCGCTTAATATTAGTGCCCTCTAAGCGCAGCGAAGGAGGGCTCACTATAGGTGGGTCCTCTAGTAGACCTAACCCTATACGTTATGAGAACTCGTTTCATGATATATCACTCAAGAGGCTAATGCAGGGATCCCTTACCACCCTGTAAACTAGAATACGGAAGCTGTCTCAGCGATTCGAATTCCAATGTGCTGGCCTACCTGAAATTTTACCTAATTGCCTTTACTGAGTTGGTGCCCAGTAAAACGTTCCTAGTCAGGTATTGCAGCTGCATTAGCGAGCCGCCCCACCGAGTAAAAGGTATCTTGCCTCGGAGTACTTCACCAAATTATGGCCTTTGCTACCGCGACCTTAATTACGGTCGTGTTTACATAGGCCCGCAGGAACGTTTTACACCCCTACACACTAGATGATAGGTCCCAGGTACGAGTCGTCTATCCTATGGCAACTGCCGCTAGCTCAGAACTTGCTGACAAAGGACTTTGCGGCTTATGGGAGCTGATACATAAGGGTGGCCACCGCTGGCCAATCAGAAAAAGGTGTTCTATTTATAAACATTTGGAGAAGCATAAACTGGGTCCAGGCCGCCTATTAGCTTGGGATGAAGCATGGATAACTGAACTTCAGCCCCTCTAGGTCGCCCGAAATGGCTGGATCTTCGCGTGTGCTTCACAGGTAAAAATGAGAAAGTTGTACGGAGTATCGTATTTCTTTATGTGGCGGTATGTCTTGGATGGTTTCGAGATTATGGCGTCCAGGGTCTAAAACCAGTCGAATACCAAGTGCTTTAATTAGCGTACGATCTCGTCTCGCTTCTTCTTCACCCTGAGAGCGTAATGTTGATATGTAATGTCCAAAACCTTTAGATTCCTTCCAAGGTAAGAGCTCTTCATACCGCCTGGGCTCTGCAATACGTCCAAACATGGGTCGTTTTCAAGCGAGGTACACTGAGGTTCGAGGCCAAGGCTCGGAGAACCTCGAGACAGAAGGCTTCGGCTATCATTCGCAGTACCATTATGCGCCCAATCCTCAGAACTTTCAGCCCGACAATGAAAACAGAAAAGTCTCTACGAATTCTGCACAGCAATATAAGCCTACGGCTCTGAGATGGCCGTTCTTAATCACTTTGCTGTTGGCTCTGTTGACTACACTAGCCTTTCTCAGCTACGCCATAACATCTCTTCCTGTAGTTGGGACGAACGATACAGCCGAAAATGTGGAGGCTAGAGGTCTATATATTGTGAAGGTTAGAGAGGATAACACCCTGTCGGTAATGACAGACTCAGCTCAGACCACCTCATCTGGCTCCGACGACGGAACAAAGACGGAGCCTCTTCCGGACCAGACCAAAGCTTTCGGCGACTACGGTAGCATTGGAACGCAAACGGTTACAGTCGAACCTTCTTCTACTACTCTGGCCAAGCAGTCCGGCGATTTCGGCGATGTTGGGACGAAGACAATCACAGAATCAGGCCCCTCTACCACTACACTAACGGGAGACTCTAATGGTTCGACCTCAGAGACTATACCAGTGGCTTCAAGTAAAGCTCAAAGCGACTATGGCAAAATTGGGACAGTCACGGTATCTGAGGAGCCCTCTGAAACGCCGACGGTGCACGTGAGTAAAGCTCAGAGTGACTATGGCAAGATTGGAACCGTCACGATATCTGAAACGCCGATATCAACATACTACAGTAAAGATGAGGGCGATTTCGGTAAAGTTGGGACCAAGACCGTGGCAGAGGCTGGACCAGTCCCCATACCCACGAGCACTCTATCTGCCTCCACTGCAGCCTTGTCTCTTCCTGGTGATTACGGTGAGGTCGGGACTAAGACCGTCAGCGAGAAGCACCCGGACTCGTCAGAGCACATTGAGACAGTGACACACGTAACACTGGGTGTGACGACTTTGACCAATGAGAAGGGGTCGGTGATTGCTACATCTACAGAGACACCATCTCCGATAACCTCGCTGGAAACCAGCACGTTAACAAACTCCGAGGGCGACGTGACGGCGACGCAAGTAGTGACGGTGATGGTCAAGCCCTCGCTGACGGTAGAGACCGACAGTGCGGGGAACCCGACAGCCACCATCGCGACGTACCCTATCCCTCCAACCGTGCGCACAGCGGTGTACAGCATCGACGCAGCGCACTACTTCATGGGCACGTTTTTAACGACGCTCGTGGCCAGTGTTTTGGCTATCGCGGTGCGAATCCTCGACACCAATGCTAAGTCTTTTCAGCCGTGGCACGCACTTACTCACGAGCGAGGGGCTTCCGGCCGCGATTCGCTGTGTCTCGATACAGGCGGCTGGCGGTCTCTTCTCATGGGTTTGCGCTCACTCGCGGGCGGGCACGCGGTCGTTTTCCTCGCAGGCTTATTGTCGCTGTCTTCCGCACTGCTTGTTCCCGCCTCAGCCGGCGCTATCACTTTAGATTTGCGAGGAGACGGCTGCAAAATAGGAGGCAGCTCCGCTAGTAATTGCGCCTATGTCCTCAGTGTCTCGCCGACGATATCGAGGGCTACGATTGGAATTCTAGCTGTTATGAGTCTTACCACTATCCTCCTGGTTATCATCGTTGGAAGGTGGCGTTTGGGGGTCTATACGAACCCCTGGAGTATATCTACGCTTGCTTCGTTGTCTGTTAACCCCGACGTTCGCCGAATGATTTTAGATGCCGCTATGGGCTCGGACACGAAACGCGCCAGAAGCGACCTCAGACATCACGACTTCAAGCTCGACTATTTCCGTGGGGTGAAAGGGCAGATGGAGTATGGAATTGTGGCTCTCGATCGCTTTAGGGGCACGGGGCTATCCATGTACCAGAACGAAAAGTCGCCATTAACTAGCAGGGTTAAAGACGAGGAGTTTCTTGGAAGGAAACATAGCTCTCCATTCTTCATGTTGGGCATCGTTGGTCGGGTGTGTCTGTTTCTGTTCCTTAGTGGTGTGCTGGTATTGGTCTTGTACTACGCGCGGACTGGCGGCGATACGCCATTTGAGCGGTTCATCGACAGCGACTCATTTGGAGTGCAGTTCCTCTTCACAGGCCTAGGTGTGGTAATCACTCTACTCTGGTCTGGATTTTTTGGAGGTAAAGTCCCCAAGACTGAATATTGTAGAGTATCCACTAACCTCTGACAGCTGTCTCGATCATGAACTCTTACCAGTTCTTGTCAGAAAGACCGCGAGAAGCTGCCAAGTCAGTTTTACTAGCCCCGCCATCCAATGCCTTCTCTGGCTTACGGCATGCAATTCGGACTCGTCGGATTTTCCTTGGACTAGTATCGCTAGCCTCAATCCTTTCCGAATCTCTTGGCATATTCCTAGGCAACGTTCGGTTCCAGGTCACTCAGACATTCTTTGTCAATCAGCTGTGTACCTGGGCAGCTGTTGGGATCATGTCCTCGATGCTCCTGATTCTACTCGTCTCATTCTTCCTCAAGTGGCCACATATGCCGGCCGACCCAGGCAGTATTGCAGGCGCTATGTACTACGTGTGTGAAAGTTCAGTAGTCGATAAGTTTGAGGGATTAAGTACTTTTGATAAGAAGGATAGAGACCGCACAGTTACAGGCATGGGGCTGCTTTACGAATTCGGCGAAAGGATGAGTGCCGAGGGTGGGACTAGAGTTGGTCTCAACGTCTTGGATACTAAAGTATTCATGCCCTAGATAATGTTAATATACTTGCATCACTTGGAAACATCAAATAATGTTTCCGAACCTCCCGCTAAATCAAACTTTTCTTTGTGTTGTCTCGTCACCACACCCTCGGGTATGACCCTGCGTGAAGATTTTGGACAGACGGTGTGCATAGGGACTTGATTCGACGAGGGCCTCTCCCCGGACATAAAAATTGGACGCTTTGTAAGACTTGCGCGTTAAGAGTCCGTGCGACTACTAACTTCAATATAATAGAAACTTGTGTTACGCTTGTTTTCAAGAGACACTTAAACGCCGGAGGAAAGGAGTCATTGATTATACTCCTCGTAGCAGGAGTAGTGGACTGCCTAGACGCTGGGCCGGCGAAAATTAATAAGACTGGAATGACGGCATGACCAGAGGTATGCAAGTAACTTGGATTGTCCAGAAGGGATGGAATTGGGTATCGTCTATTCATACATACAATGTACACAGCATCTATACAATTGCTTTCCCTGATGCCCAGTAAACAACAAGGCCAGATATACCATGACATCATAAGTCATATATGCATACTGACATATGTCATATCATTGACTAGCTTGGACGATGTCTTCACAGCGGCTGCAGAGTGTATCTTCTTGAGGAGCAACATATCGCCAGCAACGAGGACATTTAGCATGCTTAGGGGGGTGGACCTCAACATATGCCTTGACCCCATGAACCTCGCACTCTTGCCTGAACGAGAAATCTGAGGAGAGATTGTTTGAGTTCGTGTCTTGGTTCGTCTTGATGTAAACCGTGGAGACGACAAACATATCTGCGAGCTCATCTGCATGCTTGTTCAGCACGCTCAGCACGGCGTTATGATTTCCGTCAGCTGTCTCAGGGACATGAATCTTGACAGTACTTTGCAGGGACGAGCCAACGTGCCCAGCGCTACGTGCCTGTTCCAGGGCTGGTTTGATTGCGCCGTGGACGGCCATTAGAACGGGAATATCGGTTTTCAACTCTACTGGGTCAATACTTAGGCGATTAGTGTCGATCAAAGGGTCGGTATAGAGTTGCTGGAGTGGATGCATCAAAGACCTAGAGATGATTTAGCACGATAGATCGATACACTGAGATTTATCACGGCAGAAAATACTTACGCATCTTGCTTCATCCACTCAGGGCGGTGTTCCCAGGCCTCTTCCACTAGTAAGGGGGTCATAGGAGCCAACATCCGTAGGAACCCGAAGAGAATAGGTTCAAGAACACCTCCACCGTCACCGCAGTAGAGACGGTCCTTCAAAGCCTCGAGATAAAATGCCGAGAGATCATTATTAACCCATCGGTTGAGAGCATTGTATCCTTTGTAGAACTCATGATTATCGAACGCTCTGCCTACTTCGTCCATTGTGTCTCGTAACTGGACAAGAGCGACCTGGTCAATGGCAGTGAGAGGTGTAGTACGAGCAGATTCGTGCATGGAACCCAGAAGCATCTTAATGGTGGTACGATATTTTATCAGTGCATTGTGAATAGATTGCAGGACGGGCACACTAAGGACGACATCTCGGGTATAGTCACCGCTCGCAGCCCATATACGCAGGGCGTCAGGGCCTAGAGCATCGTATGCTGGTTGGCCCTTAGCAGCTTTCCCTTTGCGCTTCACAGGTGGTAAGAGTGTTCCATCCATGACTTGCTGGGGTTCTATGGTGTTTCCGATGGACTTGGACATCTTCTTGCCGTCTTCATCCAAAGTGAACCCATGGGTAATCAACTGTTTGAAGGGGGCACCCTTCTCAAATGCCGCATCTGTTTCGGTTCCCGCAGCGATGCGAGTGAGCAGGCTGGACTGAAACCACCCGCGATGCTGATCGGAGCCTTCAAGATATACATCTGCCCGCCGAGACATCATAGTCCAGCTGCTACCACTGTCGAACCAGACATCCATGGTGTCAGTTCCTCGCCTAAATAATCCTTTCAATGAACTTGGAATCCATGCAGGATCATCTGCAGCATCTGACCACCATGCATGTGTGCCCCTTTCTTGAATGACTGAGATAATATGCTCAACCACTTGTTCGTCCACTACAGCAGCTCCGGTCTCGTCATAAAGAGCCGGGATGGGAACGCCCCAGGCACGTTGCCTCGATATACACCATTCGCTGCGACCTTTCACGAAGCTTTCGAGTCTCTTCCTACCAGTCTCAGGGATAAAGCGAATACTTGCTAGGGAGTTTAGGGCTTCTTCCTTGATGGATGCTACATCGGCAAACCACTGTTCCGTAGCCCTGATGACGACTGGCTTTTTCGTTCTCCAATCATATGGGTACTTGTGCTGATGCCTTTCGACCAGCAGAACATCGCCATGAGGTTCCAGGAGATCAAGAACTTTTCGACCACCACCCTCAATGACCGAGGGTGCTTCCTGTAGAATCTCTGGTGCATCAGGGAAAGCGTCATTTGTGAATCTTCCCATGTCATCTATGGGAGCCGCCACTAGTATACCATGAGTATTGCATACTTCATAATCATCAAATCCGTGACCAGGCGCCATATGGACAAGGCCAGAGCCAGAATCAGCCGACACAAAGTCTGCATGGATTATCGGTTGAGGTGGCGCAGCCTTGCCCCTTAATCGATTGATGTATTTGAGACCTTGAAGCTGACTGCCGTCAAATATGTCGTACATGATATTTTGTTGCGATTGAGGTCGAGTGTTGTCTGCTTTTGCCAGAACTTGACTTAATGTATCTAGCCGGCTTTCGGCTACTAACAATGCATCCGCACCATCGCGCATGATACAGTATTTCAGGTCATTGTGCAACGCAATAGCTCTGTTTGCTGGAAGCGTCCATGGAGTCGTCGTCCATATCACGGCGTACAAGTCTCCTTTTATTTTGTCTCGCAAGCTCGCGAATTGCGGGAGGGACCTCCAATCATTCGTGACGGGAAATTTGATCCAAGCAGCATATGAGACGTGGTCATCCTTGTACTCTAGCTCAGCCTCCGCGAGTGCGGTCTGTGAAGATGGAGACCAATAGACAGGCTTGAACTTCAAATAAATCAAGCCTTTCTTGACCATCTGCTGGAACAAACGGAGCTGTCTCATCTCGTAGGCGGTGTCCATAGTAGTCCATTTCTGGTTCCAATCGCCCATAATACCGAATGAGCGGAAAGTCTTCATTTGCTTGACAACCGTGTTAGAAGCGAGATTTCGGGCCGACTTTCGAATCTCAAGGGGCGTTAGCTTCGTCTCTTTTGCATTCTCAAGAGCTTTTAGCTCGATCGGAAGCCCATGGCAATCCCATCCCGGGACATAGTCCACACGTCTACCTGCGATATCCAAGAGTAAGGTCGGCTGCGGCTCTAGTGACAAGGTTGAGGTGCTAACCTTGTTGAACCTTGGTCCGTACAATCATGTCCTTCAGGATCTTGTTCAGGGCATGGCCAACATGAAGACTGCCATTGGCATAGGGTGGACCATCATGGAGGACGAAGGTCTCATCGGAAGCACGGTTTTGCCTTTGCCACTCGTAGAATTGGTCGGCACATCGCTGTATGTACTGATCCCGGCACGCAGGAAGAGGTCGCGGGCTAGACAAAAAGAAAGACAATCAGCACTACTATTCTACGACTAGTCGCGAGACAGACAGGCTTACGGAAATGTAGATTTGGGCAGCTTCAATGTCGCTGTCCATGTTTTTGACATCTTCACTCCTTCAGCATTGTGACTATTCAACCCTCGCCCACAATTGCAACACAGTCACCAGTGAGATACCTAGGTAGAGAAAGTGTTATTGCGATAGCTTCAAGATCATAGTCATTATCGATAACGATTATCCAATACGCATGAGTACCTATCTAGGTAGCCACGTGATGTCTCCTTGTCGGTACGCCCTTTACCTAGCTGGGTACCTACAGTAAAAACCTTACATGGTGAGCCACAACCCTCCCTTTCTGTCAGCCACACCTTACTCCCCAAGCCACCTATTCCCAAGCTTGTTCACGCATTCCGGCATCGCATACTCAAGCTCCAGCAGCCCATTTCAAGCACCTCAGAAATGGAGCTGCCTTCAGATGACCACGTGGTACTATTATCATGGCACCGATCCGGAGATACCTCCGCATCACCAAGTATTCTGTGATCGAATGTCGGGTCTACCTCGATAATCCGGCGCTCGTGCATACTTGGCTGCTTAACCCAAGAACACCCGTTTTGCCGAGAGTCATTGAAAGCGTGCGGCCGTACGTTCTACCCAAACTGCGAGAGGAGCGCGAGCGAAGCCGCAAGCGCAGTACAAAGAAGAAAGGGATCAAGGATGTGGTTGTCCAAGGTACGCCTCCCCCTTCCCCAACCACCTACGCAAGTACCTTCCTATCCGACATTGGAGAGGGACTAAGTACAGTACATTATCGCGGCTCGCTGCATGACCAAACCCTGGCATGACTGGTTCATTGTTGACGCCTTGTGTGACTTCATTACAGATGATTTCGAGGTATCTGTCTTCCTCACCGAAACAAGCACACGGCACACGCTAGTCACCAAACACAAGCATTTCCATGATACGACGCAAACCAAATTAAAATCAAATTCGGGCCGCCTCATCAGCGAGACCAATGGGGCTCCTATCGGCCTGGATATGGTCGCAGAGTCGGCCCCCATAATACTAAGAGAGGAGAGCGACGACGAAGATGCCGCGGTTGCGCTAGCCGATATTCCGGCAATAGACGAGGCAGCGTCTAACAGTGAGACGAGACGGCCGAAGCGCGCGCGCAGCAATACCCATGGCGATGCAGATGCAGACAGCACCGCGGGCCACATCTCAGGCGAGCAAAGCAATCAAGTGGAGGTCATATCAGATGACGATTATGCAGACGAAGATGACGATAGCCTGTTTGTACAGAGTCTTGCAAGGGAATCCCCGCCAGCGAAGCGTCGGAAACCCGCCGCAGCCCACATTGCAGCGGAGGGTGAGCACGATGACAAGAAAAAGCTAGCCATGGATATCTCATACGAAGGATTCTCCATCTACGGGCGCGTACTATGCTTAGTTGTCAAGCGCAGAGATGGTGGCGGTGCCGAGCGGACGGAACGGGACGCCAGCGTATCCACGCCGACCGCGGGAGGCAGCGGAAGCAACCGAGCCAAGGCTACGAACCGTGGTCGCGGACAAGCAATGATGGAGGACTTCATTATGTCCACGCAAATACCAGCGGGTACAGATGTGTCGTAAGAATGCATGTAAGCAATGGGATGTAACCAGGTGCGGAATGCGCAAGGGTGCACAACATTTGTCGAGTTGCATAGGCATCCCGCTCTTCTGCGCACATCAGCCCACGCGGCTTGAAAGACTGCCGTGCGGCGCATGTGCCGCGGGGGCGGTTCATTTGATAAATTTAGAGCTACAAGAGCTTAGTTACTGTTGGCCACGCCAACAGTCTGTGCTTTCGTATGCGACTGCGAATGCGGCTTTGACTGCATCCAAGTCATCCGTAGCCCCAAGGTTACATTGGTGATCCTTAACTGCAACCACCCTTAAATCGAAACAACACAACCGCAGAAGGCTCCACGACCGCAACGAGAAAAGAAAAGAAACAATGTCAGCCGCTGATCCTTGGTCGCATTAACGCAAGACCGCGACCAATGATCCAGCTATCAGTCAGTCCCTTTCATTACGATTAACTTGGAATCATCGTCATGTCACCTGACCTCCACCGAATATGATTTGGCATGAAATGTCTCAATGCTGACCGGCCCCTAACCGCCCCCAGCGTTAATATGCTGGTATCGTGCATGAATACATGCAGTTTTATGGTTCTAGACTTTGAGATCTTGATAACCTACCGCTTACCCATCGGGACCGCGAGATGAGACGATGAGGAGTGAATGCGACGGTTACATCTGGCCGTTGGGTACCAATCACTTGTCGATTGACAATGAGAAAACGTTGCATGCCGATCCACTAAGTAACCAGACAGCCGTACAGATGGATAACGCATATGCTCGAGCAGTTTTCGTCTCTGCGTGAATAGTCCGCGGCCTATACAGACAACCACACCACCCGATGTGGAATGTCGTATGTCTCAGGCTACCAGGGAAGACAAGAAACAAATAACCAAGTATTTTCAGAGTTACATCGTGCTAAAAAACCGGAATACGGGATTCAAAATGGACTCTTAATTTTATTATGCTTGATTTTAATTACGGGAACATCGAGGTGATAGTAGTACCCTAAATTACCTAAATCTTGAAGGACAATGTAGTAAAGCACACACCTCTATGTAGGTATATCAACCGCCAGACGACCCGCATCACGCTTTGTATCCAGTGGCTCTTACAAAGATATATTCGTAATGATCATGCTGCTCTTGTGGCTGTTGAATGGGCATAAATAAAAGATCAGAATCGAACTGTGCGTGTACCGGCCGTAAATTAACATAGAAACGAAGATACCCATATACCCTTAAATTTTGATGACGCGTTCGTAGTCACTCTTTCCAGCTTCAGAATTAATCCGATGTCATGGGAGATATTCGCTATTGCTAACACTCAACGATAGCCTGAGCCGTAGCATAAGTATAACCCCACAGCAATGATGTTGTCCACTGAAAACGAATATTGAGAGCAAGTAACTTGACTCCGGAAGGTACTGGTTTTCTAGCCTCCTTTCATACGTCTATAACCCACACTGTCGAATAACTTTGAAGCCGCTTCCAGGGGAGCAGGGGGTAATTGAAATGCAAAGAAGGCGCAACATCTGCCCAGTTACAGATAAACAATATCTTTAATATCCTAGGGCACTCCATTGCACAGAAATTATTTTCCTTGTCTCTAATAATGAAATAGTAATGTGACTGTGCCCATCTATTCAACCAAGAATTTTGGTGTGCATATTCTCAAGTAGAGAGTGGGGGTTCTTGACTGACAACAGTCTACTCATGGTAATGCCGTGAATATAGTGCTTCATTCGCGGTTGGTTACATCAGTCAACCAAATCCTCCAGCGTGCAGATTGCGGCGATGTTGGCCGGTATGTTGGATGCACGACGGTCGGAAGAAAACTACGACCAATAGCGCCAGACTGAAACATGTTCTCGTGGATCGTTTACACCACCAACTCTGAAACAAGTTTGATATATCCTCTCCGCACACCAATAATTATACGGATTACGGAAGATGATAGCCAGACGGAGTTTAGACACGTTACCCTAAACTATCTCCGAGCAACCCAACGTCGCTTAAGAACTAGGAATAGCAATATCACCAAGCGTCAAACCCGTGACGCACCCGAACTCACCCGGTGAATGTCTAAGCCGTGTCACGATTTATCAGCATCCTCGTCATCACCACCGTGTAGATTAGTCAGTGAATCAGTCACCATTAGATATCATGTATGACCCCCATGTCTACTGCATGCACGGATAACGTGATGCAATAATTGATGGCATACTGTTAGCATGGCGAAGTGTATTCCCCGGCATGGAACGCATTAATCATGGCCTGGGCAGGCCTGGGGAAGGAGAAATACCGAAACAATGAAAATCTGGGGCTGGCGCGGGGGTTACCGCATTCTCGGATCCGAGGTTACACAAGGTATCGAATCCCTCGTTATGGGATCAACAAATATGTCAACATGCCAGCATACCAAGACAGAAGCAAGGGAGCTAACAAAGCCATATACAAGCGTTGTAGATATTTATATCCTCTGAACTATATACTCTGACAGTTCTGTTCTTAGTGCCGTGTTAGTTGGTGAGGCTTGATCGTGTTTTGGGATTTGGTGCCTACTAGCATGAGTCCATCGATGACGATGCATCTTCGGTACTGTACTTAGGTGTGTATGTCAACAGGCATACCGTACTCCTACACTAGTTCCGTTCAAGTTATTCTGATCACGCATTCTTAACGGGAGAGGATAGAGTACATCAGGATGATGTGGATTGTTGAGAGTCGAAGGATCTCACTATATCGTGATACTAACCCGAAGCTGCCGCGCGCGCACACGATCCACTCTTGACTTCACTCACACTACGTGCAAATAGGCATCAATCGCAGAGCCAAGTTTCTTGCTAGAGAGCTAAGAATGCCTGCATTCATATAGTAAATATCACTTATTATTAAGACACATGGGGCTATGAAACGCGTGTTGCGCTGCGCTCTTAACCCATTCCGTGAAGTCAGATGATCGTAGCGTAGAGTAGTATAATTAGAGCCCCTCTACTATCCACAAAAGCTCGGGAAATACCGCCTTGTCGTTATCAAATGCGAAGGGAAGCTCATATATAGTAGTCTAGGAAAATTCCGCATCCTTCGTTCCTGCCTGCGTTGAATCTCGCATGCACCTACGGTACGTAGATCGCCTCTTTTACATAATCAGTACGATGTGCCGCGTTTACGGATATAGATCTTGATGACTTAAGCCCGAACCCAGGTACTCTGTTATTTGTTACTTTAACACTAACATGGGGTCTCTAGAACTTTACTTATTAGTCATTGCGGCAGACTGCTGCCATATTAGTATCAAAAGTGTTGCCATGTGTTAAGTGACGGGTATTAGTGTCGTTCGGTAAGTGCGGATAAGAGCGTTTTGTATCGAAGTTTGTCATGGAACTCAGGGCCCTCTAATCTAGCACGAGCCAGGATATGCTTGGGCATCGGTTTGAGAAATGGTAAATGGGATGTTGTAGATCCTTTTCTGAACTACGTGTAATTTACGATAGACGGCGTGACTACCTAGTTCTGCTCTCGCGTAGGGTATCACACAAAGTGTATCATGGAGTGTTGTAAGTCCTACCTCCCGCCTAACAAGGATACAAACTTACTGTACATGTTTCGAATTTCTGCAACTTTTGTATATGTAACAGAGAGGGTGCATGTAATTAGTTAGTTGTCTTGGTCTCTTTGAGTAGTCATCTATACTAATACAGCATCAACCACGAGGGTGTCGGTCTATTGGCCGCTATTATCACGATCATCCACCCCACACTAGATTACAAACCTACATACACCCAGAACAAGGAGATAGCATTCATAGCAGTAACAGCAACTGTACTGAGTAAGGCTCATAGGGCTAGAGGGGTAGGCTCCGTCATACGACCAGCGTGGAGATAATGCCGCAAGGAACAAAAACTTGGAAACCTCAAACACCAACGAGCTCTTTCGTCTGACCACCAAATCAAGCAACCGTCCCTGATGGTCGCCGCCCACCACTCCCCTAAAACCGTTAGATGTCCGAGCCCATCAAGTACTAGGCAAGCAACGACTAGCCACATTACCTCCGACTTGTCCGGCGTTCGGGTCATCATCAGCGGGATTTGGAGGGCTGTAATCACGATTCTAGGCACGCCATCGTAGGGTAAGGCAGTGTGAGTGGGTAGGTGGTCAGAAACGTTCAGGCACCATCTCCAGCTTTTCAGGGCAGTGGCTTGCTGCGATGCGGACCAATGCCAACCTACGGTGCTGTCCCAAAGGCGCGACGATGGCGCTCCATTGGGCATCCCTGCTACTGTAGGGCTGTGTGACTCTTGTCCGGATGAGGCGGAGACTGCATACTTCATGGTGTACGTAGGTATTCATGCGTCTCGTGCAGGTAATGTAGTGTACATATTCTACATCTGCTTTTGGTCCCCACAAACAAAACTGCGTGCTGCGGATAGGCGTGAGAAAATAGCGTGGCGTACCTAGTCCTCGGTGTGGCATGTTATCTTGTCGTCATTGACAGGGGAAGGAAGGCAGAGCAGGGGACGGCGATGCTGTGCGTTCGTGAGCATTGGGTTAGACACGGGCTTCTTGATGCTGTTGGTACTAGCATGCATATCCCGCTTGCTGTTAGGTACCGTAGGTACAGTACACCGCGTGCATGCGTGCTTCGCCGTTACATCAGCTATGATCACGGGATTATGCTTATTTGCCAAAACTCGCGACCAAACGCAGGTACCTGGACCGAGTATAGGACTCCTCGCCAGGATTGGTGTAAGTGCCCAGCTCTCGTATACCGAGCGTCAACACCACGTGAAGGTGTAGACCACCTATTCGGATGACTAGATCCTGCGCTAGACAGGTACCTACACGAGAACTGGACCGTGCTCTACCTAACCCGTGCCGTGCCGCAGTCGAGAAACTCGTTTCTAGTACGTAGTTTTATGTGCCGGAGCAGACCCATTGAGGCCAAAATAGAACCGTGTTTACATCCCTTACAGTAGCGCCTCGGCATCAGTGCTAGAGGGACTTTTGGGTAATGGCTTAACTCGATAAGTAAACAATGGCCCCATGCTACTCCTCGACTTTGATAAGTGTGAACTAGTTCAGTTATAGACAGAAGGCTGCCTACATACACTAGGCCCTCTACAGCTGGACACAATCTCGGTCCTGCGGAGGCCTGGGGCGCCCTAAGGCATTTAGAGAAAAAATAAAAGTACATAGTTGCCAATCTGGCAGATCGATGTCTCCCGTAGAAAGCAATCGGAATCCCGAAACGCCGGAGAGAATCCGCTCGTATTTTCATTGTTTCGGCCGAATACAATCGCATAGTCAATCCTGATCATATCGTCATTTCAGAGAGCTGATTGTTGCATGATTGGAGGTACCTATATGAGACCTGAAAGTGTTTTGATATGGTTATTGTTTATCAGCTGACCCCAAAACCCGCTGGGCTGGATAGACCCCTGGTCGGGCACCCCGGTCATGTTGATCCTGACGAGGGTGAGATTGGAAAGGTCCATTGGCTGGCTGAATACAGGCACACAGTCGTTACTGCACCAGTCTAACGACCCCATCAGCCGGGTCGGGTCGTCGTTATAGAAGGTGTGCACTGCGCTAGCCTTTGCTAATGAAGCAAGCGGCGCGACGTAGATATCAATCCCTACACGTTTTTGAACTCGTGATCAACCATTTTGTATCAAGTATGTAACTTGCTCTTCCACATCATGCATGACGCAAAGGACTTGGGCCTTGAGACCAATCCGTTTTCGTGCGCGGTACGCTAGACCATAGTCGAGAATCTATCCGCATTAATTACCTCGGTGGGCCATGATATTGGCTTCTTACCGTACCATCTAGCCTAGCCGTCTGTTCCTGGCGGGTGTGGCATCTACCTAGAGTCGGCGATAACAATTGGGGACAGTGAGACATTCAATTACAAAAATGAGCCGGAGGCGTAGGAGAACCACTCTGTCGGCTCGCGAGGCGCAACGGAAATGGACATACTAACCAGTAACTCGTAATTAGCAAAGGGACTTTTGACAACGCCCTCTAACGTGGAGTAGCGCGCCCAGAGGATAGAGGTTTGGGGATCTCGTGGGTCTTTCCAGCGCCTTGGGGAACGAACAGGTGCCGTTCCCAACAGCGAGAAGCAAACGGCAAACGCCGGCTACTCGGGAACCCGCTACGCCAGGGGCACAACGGGGTCAACAAACCCAGACCTAGCTAGGTAACGATCCCATAGATGAGACTATCGTCAGCGCTATTGCCCATACAACCTATACACCGTAGATAGTTATACCTAGTGATTACCTGCGTAAAGTCCGCCTTTTACACGTACGGGCACCAGATAGACGAGGCCATGGCCGTGCTTCTCAGTCGGTATTGGGGCTGCAAGGGGTTGCAGATCATCCAAGCTTGGCGTTCCCAGCTCGCCGGATTTCCTCGTTTCTCTGATCGCTTCCTTCGCTAATCCTCGACACTGTGACATGTTTCTGATACTGGGAGATGGAAGTAGAGTACTTTGGGCTCCCTGATCTACAACGCATTACTACAACAAACCCCAAAACGGCCCAGGTGCATACCTACAGTACATGTAGGCGTCTCTCGATCGGACCCATGATTGCTCGACTCAGTCTTCTGCTCGCCAGCTGAGCTTATAGCGCCTACCTAAATGCCCTGCAATGGAACATCGAGGTTACATTCGCATCTGGTTGCTCATTATACCTACTGTCTCGGGACACTAACGCAGCAGTCGGCTCTTTTTATCTAGTTCATCATGCCCTTTTCGTCCTATGGTCTTCGGGTTCCGTAACGATGACACATTCTTGTCATGTGCCTCGCTCTCTCTCATATCTATAAGATTTTGCGATATATGAAAGATTGCGCCTGTCCTAGAACGGTCGGGCTTGCATTCGAGGAAATAAAAATGAAGGAACTATGTCCGGTAGTGATCTCCTTATGATGTGTCAGGTTCGTGTTTGGTGCACTCTCTGACGATACGGCAAAGGAAGGTAAGTACTCAAATCGTGTGTAAGATAGGTATACAGCCACCAACATGCGACAGATATGGTAAGCAACTTCTCGAACTGCTTGGCACAGACGCGAAATGGTACTACAGTCAGAAGTTGATCATTGATGACACGAGATAGATGCACATGATACCAGTGAGCGTGATAATAGTGCCAAGAGTATACCAGAAACCATTGATTCAGATGAGGACGGAGATCGTTCCATCATTAGCACCGTCACCGGAAAGGAAAGAATACATCTGCTGGCGATAACTAACCATACCAATGCGACGAAGATATAGCTATGGAATAGTTGCAATCGTATAACTTGTGTGTTCGAATGGCCCAGAATCAATAAATTTGCGGTAGCCGAAGCGGTGTCAACTAACCTGTTTGGAACGATGACTGGACTCAATAATACGACGTTAACTGAACGAACCACTAGTCAGCCAACCCCGGATTGTCGTGAACGCAAGGATGCCTGCCTATACTACTGTATCAGCTGTGTTGACATTCCTTCTCAAAGAAGATTCGGAAGGCCAAACAGCGCATTTCTGTAACAATTACCTCACCACCCTAACCCGCCTAGGCGCCTAGATGGAACGTGATTGACGGACTCAAGAGTTCGAGTTTGTTACGAGGCACACTGCTGGTGTTTTGTGATATGCCTCAAAACAAACAAGGTCCCTGTAAGGTTAGTACGTGTAAGTATCTCCTGTATTCTCGTGTAAGGAGCGTGTAAGACCATGGGTCATGTGGTCGGTTGTATCGCATGTGGATAGTATACGATAGATAGACAGGGCCTTTAACTTGACGCAAAAAGAGCGCAGTGATCTTCAAACATGATGCGCAGCTGTGTATGTGTCGTAAGCTTCGCTGTTTGCCCACCCCCTTGCTCCTGTGAAACCTCGCTTCGTCGCCCTGATGGCGAGCTCCAACGTGGCTGTTCCCGCTATCTACCTACATACTACATACTACATACTTGCAATGGGCACGGTACCTAGCTGCAACCCGGCAACTGAAGCCTTCATACGCTCGCCAGGCAGACTCCACGGCTTTCCCAATCCGTCGTTCGTCTCACCATCGTCTGCATCAGTGTCAGCGTCAGCGTCAGACAAGGTGTAGGCCAGGCGACTTACCAGACTCCTTGCATACGCCCTAGCTTCCCACGTGGGATAGCGAGTTGCCCAGCTTATTATCGCGTCAGTGCGGGGCCGTATTCGGTTACAGCCTTTCGTCCGTTGTCTTTGGGACAATGTGGATGAATCGGCAGCTTTCGCGATGGCTAGCAAGATCCGATCTACCTAGGTAGACACATATAGTACGTGGTGATAGTATTTACCCTACTATTCTGTATCTAGTATCATATCAAGTAGGTGCCTCGGAATTTTTTATTTTTTATTTTTTCTCTTAGAAGCTACAGTAGGTACAAGATTCCGCCCTGCATACCGAAGATCCGAAAGTCCATTACTTAGTATATATGCACGAAATTGCGTATCATGCTGAGGGCGCATTCCCCGTCTCGTACGAGTAGACGGCCGATATCCGCAAATGTGCGACTACACGACCTGTCACAATATTTGGTAGTGGCGCTTGGCTGTCGTTTGTATGTTTTGGCCGTTTCGGGCTTTTTTGCCCTTTCAGATCATGGGATCAAGTCATGTCCAACGAGGCTCTCGCGGGATATAGCGGTGAGTCGGCGGTGAGTCGTCGGCTCGTTCGGCAACACGGGCTTACTTGGTACGACTGATAGACATGGCTAACGGAATATCACAATCAGTGCTATGGGCAAAAGGCAGATAGGGTAGCACCAAACGAGAGGGAGAACGGGCAGAGGGGTATTAGCTGCGATCTAATTATTGTCTTATATTTTCTCATACTTGGAGCGCTCGCGGCAGTTACCCAAGGAGGAACGTGGGGTTTGAGGGCTTCTGTCAGGGCTGCAGTAATCGACTTGGCTTGGGCTGATTTGGTTGCTCGCTAGCAAATGCTGTGCATATCAATCTGGCTGCATGAGCCACCATTTTGCATCTACCTGCCTACATACAACTAGAACACACCGTTGGAACACAGACATGCCGTAATCTCAGCCTCATGTCTAAGTTCGTAGCAGGTTTACAGCGTGATACAGATGTCCTACCTACCTCCTCGATATGATATCTATACCCAGGCTGACCGAGACTAGCAGATTGGCCCAAGCTCACTGAGACCTCTGCATACCTGGTGTAATGGATTGATGCTACATTGCATCGTGGAGTTATTGGTCGTGCTGCCCGGCTATTTGAGAAAACCGTGGACTGTGAACTGAGACTTTTCGGTCTCCGAATGTCGTGATGATGAATTAGGGCGTCACGTAGCACATTCCTAACAATGTGCTCAGACGCACACCAATGAGACATGCAGCGGAGTCACATGGTTTGCGACTGTGTATAATGCTATTAACCTGATGTGTGCATAAATAAATTAAAGTGTCGTGAGTGGTCGATGTAGAATGTGTCAATTACGCGGTAGCAACCAGTTTGCTGACACCCACGTGATGAATGAGACCAGGTACTTGCAGTGCCAGCCACCATGCGTCGTAAGAGATAGGCTGGTCTTAAATGAGGGGATCATGGGCACCCTGTTACGATTTTCCAGAAAATGTGACCATGTCTGTGACACGTAGTCGTCCCGCTTGTGGCCCATAGCCGGGTAAAACAGGAATATTTTCTGTGCGTGTCCTAGATACAGGGGGGTTCTAATAGGGCTGGTTTGAGTACTAGTAGGTCTTTCGGGGGGCCTGTTCATTGACGTAGGACTAATTAGCATCATTCCGGACAAGGGCATGTCAGATCATTCGTTGACTTCAGGCCATCTACGCTATCAGAGTGATAAACAGGCAGACGAAAACGAAAACAATACAAGTATAAATCACATGGCCTCTGTACTAACTAACGACTGAATACCTAGCATAGTAGTGTAAACTTATTCCTAAGTAGACGATCTATGGACTTCCAAGTTGAGAGTTAAATGACACGCTTACATAGGCTCACACACTAGAAAATTTCTAGAAGCACACAAGTCCGGTGTTGCGGAATTAGTGTAGCCAATTTGGGTAATCTAGGCGGCCTATTTCTCGATCTCATTTGATCCGCAGCACTCGTGTCAAAGCTGACGTCCTTACGGTCACGAGCCAATTAGAACAAGCGTGCTCAGCACTTCCGGGATTAGGACCCGGCACGCGGCCAGAAAAAAAGTTTTGGTTTAGAGCTAAATTTTTTTCTCCCGCTGTTGGGAAATTACTGTCGGATTTAGCTGGGCAAATGCCGTATCCACTTAGCCAAGTTTGTCTGTTCCTGGCTGTTGGGATTCAGGGTCCATGACTTCATAGTCGACATCCCAGACGAACCCAACTCCCTAATGCTCTCTAGCCTAGGACGGACAGGACTTGGTTTTGCCCTACTTACACTGCACGAGAGAGTCACAAAATGCGGTGTGGTTCGCCTTGTACTGTACTTGGTCGTCTCTGATCGTCTCATGTACAAGTGCTTGCGCTACCACGGCAATAAGCCGCGCGATGTGTCGCGTATTCTCCACGTTTCAATGAGTTGCTGGCCTTTTATTTTTCTTTACAGAAGTCGCAGGAGAGGGGAAATAATGTCACGATGTGGCTCAAGTGGGAACTGGTGTCTTCCATTTTCCTTCCAAGCACTCTAGTGTAACACCCTGGCAGGACTCATTAACCCCGTGACATGTGAAAATGTCCTCACCGTTACTGGACTTGTAGGGATGATACGTAGCATGAGTTCTGGCATGAGGTAGTTCAAAGCAGACTTGTGTGTGACAGGAACCCGTACCCAGCCCTAAAACCCACTCTATTAAATCGGGTATCTACATACCTGCTTGGCCTATCAACTGTCATCATCTTGGAGGGGCTCCTTGTGCATATCAGAATCAACCTAGCAATTTTCCCTTCGTGAATCCAACGACTGGTTATACCATGTAGGCTGGCGGTAAAGCCATGACGTTGGTGCCCAATAGAGGGGAAAATGCAGTCGGCCACCTCATTGTGAGTCACGGGGATATGTCGGTCAGTTCTCTAATCGACACTTCAATACCTTTGATCTGCGACCTTTCTGCCGCCGTTGATCGGCAATGAGGGGCTGTAAACAGTTGGACAGACGTCTGCCCGAGTGATAACAGCGACGGCATATAGTCAGTGCAGAACGGGTCTCTAGTATGCGAATTAATGTTTCTCATCTTCTGGTTTCCAGCTTAAGACAGGTATTCTGTTTTTGCGCTTTGCTCCTCTGGGAGTTGTTTCTTCCGATGCGATTAGACTATGCGAACTATCTACATAGGGCGCCTGTCAAACGGCATGCTATCGCCATGCGGTGTCGGCGGCGCGGGGAGGAGGGGGGTTCTGTTACTGGCTAAATTCATCAGCGGCTGAAAAAGACTTGCAATATCACTTGCACTAGTCTATGTCTTATTAAGCCACCATGTTATGAAGTAAACACTCGTCCGCCTCACAAACAAGCTAGCTAGATACATTTTCGGTGTGGCTTCGGACTGAGAACGTTTCTGGAACCCTTCACCGAGCAGCACAGAGATGGCTACCTACAGTTAGTGCACTTCGTACATAGGCAACTACTGCAGACCCTTTGCTGCCGGCCGCGGCTGTGTACACGTATCTTTGGTTTCACTATCGCCTTTATTTCCATTGGCGCTAGGAAGAGAAAGCGCTTGAAGTTGTCGGTGGAAAAAGCAATGCTCCATTCTTCAAGACTCCATACCTACACACAGCTTAGGGTGGGTCACCACCTTTGATGCTCGGCAGTAACACAACTATTTGTGATAAAGATCTCTAAATAAGGCATCAATATTGTTGGAGATGCTTGTAATAGTTGGAGATGGAAACGAAACTCGAATTGTGCGCTGAAACTACCCTGGTCAAGTACTAGCCCAGCAAGCAGCTGGACTTGTACGTTATGCGTATGCGCACTCACGGTAGTTAGTATACTGTACGTTATAAGGCTGGTACAGGGCCAGGGGACGCCACTCAAGCCACCTGATTCTCCTTGCATCGTTGATATCCGTGGCTATCTACTGACAGTAGGTAGCCTGTCTGCGTGCCTGATTGCCTGCCTTCCTGTTGTGTACATAAATGTCTTACACTAGTTGCTGCTTTTTATTCTTTTCCCCGAGGATCGATGAAAATGACATGATGGCAAAAAAAGAAATAGCGATAGCCGGAGGCTCGGGACAACTACGACGGATAGTCTCAGTCCCGGATGTTGTCCTTTTGGCCAGAGAAGACGTGGAGTTGCTCAGTTCGGCGATTACTAATTAACCCAACATCGACATAATCATGTCTTTCTCTTCTCTGACGCTAACTACACTATCTACACGTGTACATTACTCTGAGTGCACTATGCTCCATCGTGCTGCTGGCTGGAATGCAGGCTGTAATGAGGCTCCACTACCCTTGCTCAAGTCTGCTTATAGTGCAAGACAGGTGGTGGCAGGAAATAGGAAATAGGAAAACTTGGAAACACCTACATAAGTACATAGGTACTGAAATAGCCGCCGGCGTCTCGTTCTATTTTCCTGCTGTTGCAGTTCTATATATTCTTTTGCACTTTGCATATTTCACCGGTAGCCTTGCGACAATGCCATTGTAGCAAATAGCAATGGGAATGATATTTATATGATACGCAAGGCATTTGGTGTCGATGATGCATCGTTAATTCTTCCCCCATTCCCGGCCACTGCTGGCCAATGGTATGTGCAGCTCTCTAGCCGTATAGACGCTGGCCTATTTTGGGATGGGGCGGTCCTGTCTAATTTCAGGTGCAATTTCGATTTTTGTCCCTCGCTACTTGAGCCATGTACAGTACATCCATCGATGACCCACCTGTAGCCAGGCGCAGTGGGGCCCTTGCAGACAGGGGATGAGATACATAGCACATGTCGCGCGCCGTGCTATGCTGCGCTGTGCTGCTGAACAGCAGGGGTGAGTTAGTACCTATAGTATAGCTAATGACATGGCCAGAGAGCGGTACGTACTGACGCTGTACTCAGTGGGACACCTGGACTGGCAGGGGGGCCTGTAATGCTGCTTGTTTCAATATGTTCCATGGGTTTGTGTTGTGTATACTCCCATACAACCAACATACGCAATTCCGTTCAAGCTGACCCTAACCGTATGAGAATTTGGAAACGACGGCTAGACACAGAGTACATAGTACAAATATTGAAAAGCATTCTAGTACAAGGCATTGAGTATCTCGTTTTTAAAGCTACACTAAGTAGGTTGTTGAAAAGAGATGACAAGCCGTACAGGTCAATCGAGTCCCAATAAGTGCACACCCCATCCAGCATTTTGTTCCGCACAGGCTGGGCAAGCAAGCCATGATCTGCCTCCAGCTACTAGGTTACATGTGTACATGCAGACAGACATGTACGATCAGAATACCGCACAGCAAGCGCCGGCCCCCACCATTCCCCCAAGTATCTACCCATGTAGCTGCTAGCGCTATTCTACCTGCTAGGACGTTCGTCAGCTTAAGGCAGGCACGTATGGCAGGGGACGGCAAGTAGAGATGTACCTTCGTATTCTTGTTATTGTCTGTCTTGTGTTATATTGTCGTACCTGAGCTGCGGTATCCACACCTAAATGTACTTTCGCGCCTTGGCTTCGTCACTCTGACTCTTGACTCTTGGGTTCCTCTACCCCTGTCTTTCACCATCACCATTATTTTTGCACCTTGCCGTGAGTTTGGCCTCAAGTACCTCCCGGCGCCCCAGCGCTCGAGGCGACTGCCCAATTTCGCACGAGGCAGTACCTGGCCCCAATGTATCTTGCGGTTGGCGGTGAATTGGTACGCTAGCCACAGTACTTGGATTACCAGAAATTAGTGACACCCACCTTGTATCCATCCCTCTCATCCACTTCCATCTTCCCAGCCCGAAGCAAAGGAGACGATCGTCATCCCCAGCTCGATGCGAAGAAATACATAAAGCTGCCTCCTCCCCCCTCCACTCGATGCCAATTCCCCTGGCCTATTTCTCTATCCATCAGATCAAAAGATTCAAGGATAACTTCAAGCTTCAGTCTCCATCCAAAGACTCGACAACATCAGATCGACGTTCTAACAAAGCTACCACTTATACATCTACATACCACACTACCTTGAGCTTAACGCTTGTGGCATCTGAAGACAGACGCCATTGTTCTATACCGTTGCCTCAAAACTTTACTATCCCAATCAGTCTAGATCCGGCCTTTCGCCAGATCTACCAACACCGTCAAACTGGCTTCCACACGAGAACTCGAAATGTCTGCCCAGCGCCCTTCGCAGCTCCCGCCTTGTCCAGGCCCACCACCCAGCCGGCCTCTGCCTCCCCTGCCCAAGAGCGGTTAAGGGAGCCGATCTAGTCCGCTACACAAAGGCGCCGACAAGGCTACCTTTTCAATGATTTACTGTCACGACGATCAAACGGCACGACGGCGGCCTGCAATTCGACACAGAAGGGAAACATCGCGGCATTGGACGATCAGACAGGTGATCTCCAGTATTAGAGTACCGGGGCTTCGTTTTCATACACCACTTTACACTCTTTGAGCAGCGACACCCAGGGCGCACATTGGGAACATGCTTGTTACTTGCATTGCGTGACCCTCAGTGCCACCCCCGCCCTGAATCAACAACAACGAGTACCAATGGGAGCAATGGGCGAAATGCGAGCCATTTGACATCGCGTCCGGTTACGAGCCGGCATGACCCGCTATATCCACCATTCCCATACTCCCTGACAACACATGAAGCTCGCTTCTCCTAGAGCTGGCTCAAAGAGGAACACGTTCTTTATCAGCGCACCTAGCGCGAATGTAATAATACATCACTTGTAATAACGGTCTTTTTATCCCAAGTCGGCTCGGGAGGTTCCATGGTTTTCACGGGATACATGACGGTCACAACTGGCATCACGGGAGGTTTTTGTTTTCTTGTACACATAGAACTAGCACGATCACGGCGTCGTCCGTGAGGATAGGCCGCGTGTGCGAGGATACCCAACGGATTGCCAGGAAGGCACGGAGGCAATGGCGAGACTGCCTTATGAGCGTTACGAAGTAGGAGTTTATGGAATTAACACGGCCATGCAAATTCGGTCTTTATTTTCACATGCATTTATTTTCAATTCCCCTTCATGCTATGACTTGAAGTGATATGAAGAAGAGAACTTACCTATTCTGGATATGGTGGGTGCTAACCATAGTAAGACAATGCGAAGGGTCAGTTCATTTTCGTGTGCAACATAAGCCAAATCGCGTTGAAGATGGCCAGTATAGTCTCGGATTTCGCCTCGTCTACTCCAACCAAATACTGAGACATTCTGGTTGATCTGAGGAGATTGTATGTTTCAAAGTACGATTTGCGCAGGCAAGGTTTAATTCGCTAATGTTAACTTCTGACGGTTTTCATCTCAACATTCTGCCTGACCAGGGGTTTTACCGAATGCTGCTAATTAACCCCTTTTCTGTTGCATCTCTTTGTCTCTCCCCGTGCATTTACATGTCTATCTATTTCTTACACCCATTTTCCCCGCGAAAAGAATTACTCAATTGAGAAGCTTACCTACCCACATGTTCCTGTCCGTTCGTCTGACATACCGCCCAAAGAAAATATAGGGGTAATCGGCTCAATTTGCCACGCGGACCTAGTGTACTACGTGTAAGTGCGCCTCCTCACTCTTCCCCAAGATTTTTTTGACGAACGAACGGGAATTTCTCCGTCCAGTCTCAAGCTAGGTAAAGACGGCACAGACAGACAGACAGACACACGCACCTCCTTAATCCCAACCTAGGTACACTAGATCATATCCAATACCGCAGGCACTGCTGCACTAACTACGCAGTTCCAAGCCTAAACGTTAACTAGCTGCCCTCTCGCGGAGGAGCGGGACGATAATCGAAGGCAGTAGGGGCCCGAATTAAATCAATCGGTAATCTCTGGAGGCAAAAAAAAAAAACAAAAAAAAAAAAAGTCCGAGGGAAAATGGAAGTTTTTTCACTTAGATCTAGAATTTCGGGATCTCCTTAACACTAATGGCAGTTAGTTTAGTTTAGCCTCCGTTCTAATATCGCTCACGTGTCGGGAATGGGGAAAATCACTATCTCCCTCGTTTTCGCTATCGTTCGTTTCGGTCCTGTCGGCCTGTGTATCCGCTAGTCAATGGAGTTCTGGTGATTAGTGAGATAATGAGGAGATGTGCGCTCTTGCCTGTCTGTCTGCTTGTCGGTAGGTACCGTGGTCCTCTGACGATACACTCATGCATGAAGGTAGAGGTAGACTAATAGGAGTGATTGATTAATAATGGGCAAATTCCCGGAGGATGAAGCTAGGGAATGCGGGTAGAGTTTGGCCTCAGATACCGTAGGTAGCTTGCTCGATAGTGCAGACCACATCGAAAACGAGGTCTAGATTCTGCTACGTCTGGTTTCGAAATCGCATATAGATAAAAGCGTATTTGGGCAAATTGCGTGTTCAGATTCGCTTGCCCATGTGCCGAGGCGATGCGGTTAATATGTTGGGCAGACATATCGTCTGGTGGTGGTACGATAGGGGGTTTGCTTATGTTTCTTACCCTGGCCACCTGTCTTCCACTTCACTTTTGCCTTGCGTTCTGTCTTAATTTGCCTTATCGTAACTTTCGAGGTTAATTAACTGCACTTGCTTGCTTACGTATACTACCGGTAATTCAGCACATGAAAGAGAGCGATTGTGACGCCGGGGGTCCCATGTATGCGCTCATTCAAGCATTGTCAGAGAATGTTGGCAGGTACGGCCAACCCTATGTATATATAGAGTAGCCACAGTGCTAGGGCACTAGGTCCAACTATCCCATCTACAACTACAATACAATCACAATGGCCATACCATAACAGAGAAAGTGGGGTTTCAGTTAAAGATGCGACATCATGGCCAGGGAGTCCTCATCGCAATTGTACTGAGTATGTGCAGTAGTATGTACGCAGGAGAAAAAAACCGGGACTTTGTACTGGGCGGTAGCGAGGATGGTCACGTTATTCTTGGTGATATAGGTGGTGATGTTATAATAACACGCGTTTACTTACCTATTTTGTAGTGCCTTTAGCAGTATACCTCAGCCAGCAAGAACTGGTGCATAAACCTGCTATATTCAACCGAGACATAGAGAGATATGGAGGGTCAGGGGGAACAAAACCTCCGCGTTCAACACAATGCAACACTACGTGCCAAGATCTACATCACCATGCCGCTTGTCCTTTCTCAATCGGAGTCCCAGAGTGAGTCAAACTTCATGACACCGAGGGATCGATGGTAGTGAAAAGGAATACGATGTTAAATATACGACCATGTATTAGAATACTGGCGCGTCGTGCTCCTTTGTAAACAAGTGAGCAGGTACCTGACGTATTAGCGAAGATATCGTTATCAATGCGCCTGGGTAGGTATGTATGTTGTGCGTCGTTCAGGGCCACGGAGCATGATCTTCGGCTTGTCAATCAATGACGAGATTCTCCGCAATGGCGGAGTGTGCGGGCGTTTCAATCGTTGGGGTCGAGCCTTGGAAGGAAAAAGAGGCTAAGTTTACCAATACTTAGATCTGTCAAGAGAGCGGAATTATGTATGTATGTCGGATTTGCATGGAGCGCTACAAGTTCCGACGATCACAATGCTCGATAGCGAAATGCATACTTGCAACCAAGTATGATACGGGGTATGTACTGATTGCCATGCTTGCGAATCCCTCGCAGGGGGACCCAGGTACGATCGCTCTCGTAACTTGTTGCAGAGCCAGCTGAAATCCCATGCTGGCGAACACCGGAGCGCAGCCAGTCGCGTGATGGCTCAGCGGCGACAGGCGATCGGATCCTTCAAGACCCGTGTGGTTGGGATAGGGCTGGGGAAAGGAACAGCGATGACGGGGAAGCGGCGTCACGGACGATGTTCGTGTTGTGCAGCTCCCATTTCGACCTTCCGGAAGCAGACGTGTCGGCTGAGATGGGATCGATCTACCATGCATTGATGCAGCTAAGCGCCAAAAGGCTCGTCGTGTTATTTAACAATCCTACAGTTAGGCACAGCACGGTAAGTACATACCCATGACACTTTCTCTAGTGTAGGTACATATGATGCCATTTAGAGCTGTTGTATGCCTGCACGTAGCATTAAAAGTGTATGCGAGGGGGCCTGGCTACTAGGGTAATTAAAGCGGCGGTTATGTTGACTCGTGATCTGGCAACCCCGGCATTTCTCGCAAACGCTGGCTTTAGGTCTCGGAGATTGCTGCACCCATGTATCTCTCTCCCATTCTTACTGTAGTACCTCGGCAGAGACAATGCAGAGAAAGAGTTTCTAGTGATTAGACAATTAAACTTACAATGTCTGGGCAAATCTCTTTTCGGAATTGTTCTGGAACACTTTAATATCCTCAGTTACCAGCATCTGATTCTAGTGGACATACATTACTGTATCAGCCCGCACAAGACTTTGCCACCTCCTGGATCGCCAGGGGGAGGCGAACATATACATTTGTACTTGGAGTAGTGTACTTATGTAGTGTACATACAGTAGTAGTAAGTTTTCTAGCGAAACCTGGAAATTGTTCTGATCGCTTTGTTTAAGCCCAGCGTGGTAATCTAATCGGTGACAAACAATTGATTGTCGGAAACGCCATAAGGTAGTACTGACTTATCATGTATATACCTTACATATATCAGCCCGTCTGAATTGATAACGATCATGAATCAGTTCTTACTGTACTAGGTAGTACTGTATGTCTGTCTGATAGCTTGAACATGTACTGGGTACTTTATTCCACTATGGCCCACCACGCTAGGCCAGAGTCTACTTCGTGTATCTAGGTACATGCACTGACGTCAACGGTGAACCTGTGCTTTTATCACCACGTGGGCATGTGGCTGCAATACGAAACGGCGCGATAGCCGAACTTGGGTAGACTGTCGACCTACCACCCTCCCAAACGCGTAATTCTACTCCGTACAGAGGTATCAAAAAAGATTCACTCTGTTTCTGTCTCTCCACTAAGCGTCCCTACCTTATAGTACGCTACAGCACCTACCACCACCGAGCAGAGCTAACTGGCAGCCCGCCCAGGTACTGTGTACTTACCTAGGCAAGTACTTCGGCTATTCCCGGCTTGTGACCGCCCTTGCAACCTCTGTTTCTCTCCATGTCAATCTCCACGTCAAACCTGTCGCACAGCCTACGATCAGCCAGCCAATGACAGCGCAGCAACTAACTTCAACCACTTAGTCTATTCCCGGCTCATCCTGCCTTTGATATCAAAGAAGGGTGAACAGCGGCGGATCGCCCGGATATCAAGCATATCCATCACCAGCTTTGGAGTCCAAATTATCGGGTGAACCGGCAATTCATAGCCCCACTTTCGGTACCAATGTCTTATGAACTTCACGTTTGGGGTCCGGCACTGGGACTTGACTCTATCGATGCCGAATGTTTAGCTGCTATCGCGGCTTTCCGTCATATTCTCCCCTCCAGCGAGTGGTCTCTGGTTGCAAGCAACGGTACTTGTCTCAGTCCAGATCGTAAGCCTCGTACATTCTCTGTCGATTGTTTCGGTCTTCCTTCGGCTGATCATAGTTACAGACACTTTACCAGCTTTGTTTCATGATGGCTCGTGTATATCGGGGTATACGAACATAATATCGTACTTGGTACAACACAACACGTCATCCGCGAGACGACTGGCAGACCATGATCTCACGCCGCAACAGGAGGCGGATCTCCTGGCCTATTCTTCGTACCTCAGTACACGTGGAGCCGGCTTAGTAGCACTATCACTATATGCATCGCCCAATACTTGGGTGGAGCTTACACGGCCGGCGTATTCGGCACTCCTACCCTTCCCCCTGACATGGACTATTCCTACCGCTATTCGTGCTGCCGCTGTTGAGAAGGCGGAGAGCCTTGGTATGGGCTACATAGCCGCCGAGGCTGAAGCAGATGAAGCCGCCTCTCGGGGCGCGGCTGAAACTACTTCGACCGGTTTCCTCCGGCTGCGCCAACAACTGGGTCCCAGGAAGTCCCTGCAGCCGGAGCAGACGGCTGCAATCCGCTTTCAGCAGCTGGCTGATGATTTCTTCACGACGCTTGACGAGCTGAGAGGCTCTGAGAACTATCTGTTAGGGACTTCGAGCCCCTCTTCGCTCGACTTTCTTACATATGGATATCTACAGTTGATGCAAGTACAGACACCGTTCCCAATCCTAGCTCGGTCTCTTGCGGCCAAAAACCGCCCCTCCGTGCAGTTTCTTCAGGTGATGAAAGCACAGTCTCAGGGGTATGTCTTACCTCGGAAAGAACCCAAGGCTCAAGGACTCCCGAGAACGATGTTCGTCTTCGCTGATGGCGCTATTGAAAGCATTGCTGGCGCAGGAGAGAGTTGGCGGAGGTGGCGACGTGGTGGTATAAGAACTGACCAGGGCGAACAAACTCAAAGTTCGACACAAGCCCTTGTCGCTATTGGTGGCGTTATCGCGGGCCTAGCAGCGGCTGGCGCAGCAGTAATCCTTCGAGGAATACCACCTTTTGGGGCGGCGACACACCGTTTTAAGGCGCCAAAGGAAGAAAAAGGACTGCATCGATTTGGGGAAGTCGGGGCGATGCTTGATATTTTGCCGATCTTCGACCAGCCACCGACTCCTTCGTCACCCTATCCGGGTACGGTGTAGCACGGACGCATTGTACATCTTACTAGCAGCATTCATGAAGTTTCAATTAATAAACTTCTTCGCACACCATGAGACTCAATGCCATTAGGTTAAGTAATACCTCTCGAGTTGCATTGGGTAATACGAAATCATATATTAAGAGCCTGTAAGCATCATTCGAAAACCCCATCATCATGCAGATTGAGTCGAATCTACTTGTTAGATGCCACTAGCGATTGATTAGCATGCCCATCTTGTGATATAGAATAAAACTGTGACTAGGAGATTCATGCCACAAGTTCCGTAGTTACCAAATTTGATGTGTATTACTACAGCTTGCTTTCATGATTGGCTTCATGTTAAGGGCTCTATAGAACTATCCGAGTGCAATGAAGGTAGTCTATATATTTCGAGGAAGGAGTAGGTTTCTCCTGTGAGATGGATGCTTGAGCGCAGAGCTCAACGTGATGGTGAATATGCCCCAGATGGCCTTGGCCAGGTATGTGGGAGATCGATATATGTCTGCATTAGGCCCGAGTCGCGAATCTGCTTTAATCGTCACACTTATGTTAGACAATTTGTATTTTGTAATAACTAGATGACCAATGAGTCCTATCTTCGAATATTTAGGCATAGACAATCTTCCAAGTTTGATGATTTGTAACCCGTCATTCTCCTTGTAGCCGTCCTTCGATCATAGATTTTCTAGAACCTCGCGCAGTACCGTTTCAGGAGAAACCTTGCCTTTTCCCCATGGACTGCTCGTGTAGAGAGTCTTGCGAGAGAAATTCACCCTCCAGATGCGCGAGCATGATAGGAGTCGGCCTTTCTCATCGAACCTTCCCTGTACGACGACCGCGGTGCTTGGTTCTGCGTCCTCCTGTCCCTCCTCTTTCCCATTCTCTTTCATCAGGACTAGGATTATCCGGACTTCTTCATCTTCGCAGTCCTGTTCTTCGTCATCGTCGTCTCCCTCTTCGTCATCACTTCCTTCATAGAGCGTCTAGTCGTCATTACCGACATCTACTAACTTGTAAAATTGATTATAAAATAGCCCCCCGCCCGCCGCCGCCGCCGCCCTCTTCCTCCTCTTCCTCCTCCTCCTCCTCTTCTTCTTCATATTCCTCTCCCTTTTCCTCTCCCTTCTGTTCTCCTTTCTCCTCACCACCTTCTTCCCTATCCTTGTAATCTCCCTGGCCAGTTGCCTTCTTGAGCTCACCATGAAGCTTGATCACCTTGTTAAGGGCGTCCACCATCTCATCCAAAGCCCTCACCATCTTCTTAACTGAGTTGGCATTATCATGATGATCGGCACTCCCCCCCCTTGCCTCATTGTTGTTGCTTTTTCCGCCTCCGGAGCCATCGACACCATGGTCAACACGCAGTAACTCGTATTTCCGATTAAACGCAAAAATGTGGTATCCTTCACTGTTGCGATATGTGAACGAGGCGACCGAAGACTCGTCCTCGGTGATCCCTGTCATGCAGAGGGGCCAGATATTCCTTGAGAGGAGTATATTATGCACAAAAGGGATATAATAGCGTCTAGGCCGGACCTGACGCCATCGCCACACCGCTTCCTTCACGAGGGAGTGAGGTACCCCAGGGGGAAAAATGATGGCCTCGAAGTCAGCGGGCCCCAGGGGCGATTTGCAACGCGCAAGTTTCGCGGTCATTTCTGGGTTCATTTCCTGCCATAGTGCGAGCGGGATGTGCGAGTGGTATACGTCGAGCCTCTGGTCGGGGACTGGGGGTGTTCTGCGGAACATATATACACGGGGTGGTGGGTCTGAGGATGGTTGTGGGAGACGTACGCAGTCGAGGTAACAGATGTCAAGGACGTGGCGCATAGCGTGTTCATTGAGAAGTGGGAAGACGAATAGGTTGCTGAGTGGAGAAGAAGAATCGTGCTCAGAGAGAAGATGCTCAAGCGTCTCTCCAGGCCCCCCTCTTTCCACGTCGGTGAGAGTTGGGATGCAGAATGTGGGGAGAGGGAAAGCAGGTGATGGGTTATTCATCTTGCTAATATATAAATTGGAAGTTGAGAATTTGTAGGATAGGGGCGGAAGGGTTAGATGATCAGTTGCTGTGACACGCTGTTGTATTTATGACGGAGTCTCGAGACGAATTGGTGTACGGGATCAAAAGCGAATGATGAATATTCTAAAAAAGCTGGACCTGGGTGGTGGTTAAATACCCCCTAAGAATGAGAAGCCAAAGTTGAGCTTATTTGAGCGTACTACTTGATTTGGCTTTTAGGGAAAACTTATGATACTGGACTCGGTGCCAACTAACAAACTATAATGTGCCTAGGAAACTGGTATCACAGAATTTAAATTGCTGGTAGAACTTTACTACAGACAACTTAGGATGGCAGGAATAGGAGGGAGAAACTGTAAGATGAAAGGAAAAATGCGAATAACTATGGCCATCTATAATTGGACCATGGTGTTCAACAAGGGGACGGTTTCAACATGCTCGCTTTCTGAGGCTGGGGAGTGATAATGTAGAGGAACAATGAATTTTGAACAAACACACAGGTATGATGATCTAATCAATTTGAGCCCACATTACGAATAGAGAAAATGACCAACAACAGATATCCTCCTTTGTGTAATGGGGATGAATCGCCGACTAACTTCGATCTAAAGAACACTCCGAAGTATATGCAAGGTGTTTCTCAACCTACGCCACAGACGTTAGACAAAACTCACTACCTAAGTGTGAGGAAGGCTTGAACCCAGAGTGCACATAGGAACTGGACTCGCCGAGAGATCAAGCCGTCCAATGCAGCTTCAACACACATCTTAAGACCTTGGATGCGTCAGGGCATAATAAGTATAATCAAAACCCATGAGTGTTTTATAACTGAGCATACTGTAAACTAGCATACTACGACAGATCATCATCGATAGAACTTCAACAAGTAGGTATCTTGATGCAAAACCTCGTGATTCCGTCTCCAAAGAATGCCCATTTCCCACCAACTCAACGCCCCAATTTCAAGCCTTCCAGCGCCTAACAGTAGCTTTCAAACCCCATAATTTAACTCACGTCGTCTCAGTTCAGCCTCGGACTCTTTCTCCTGGTAATACTCTGCGAGAAAATCTCCTTACCACCTCCTGGGACTAATGTCGCAAGAGGTGGCAGATTCTCTCGGCCTTCCATACTTAATGTTGACTTGCTTGACCTGCCTCGCGTAGTCCTACTCTTCTTAAACAGTGGCATTGTCATATCTTCGGGTATATTATCGTCAGGATCCATTAAACTGCCGGTTCCCATGCTGTTAGCGATTCCATGAATCGTCGTACTCGCTCGTTGGTCGAAGGTTGAGATGAGATTGTTACCATTGATATTCGGGTGTAGTTCTCGAAGGCTCCCGGCCAATGCGCTTCGACCACGATCTAATAAAGCGCTCGAGTCATCGCTCGTGACGGGCCGAGACGGTGATCGATTCTCTAGTAATGTTGGGTCTGCATCCGCAAATACAGGTGCTTTGCTAGGTGATGGCTCTCCATTGAACTTAGCAATCAGAGAAGCGTGCGCCTGTGTACGAGGCAGTTCGGTAGGATAATCGTATGTTAGCTTTTGAGGTGTGTCACCCGTAGGTTGATACTCCCGTATCACCGTGCTAGAGATCTCTTCGCGGAGATCGGCCAGGGGTTGACAGACGCTGGTGGGCAATGGATCCAACGCTTGTTCTGCAGTCTTGATATCGATGTCCATCTCTGATTCTAGCTCCTCGACTCGACAGCACGTTGTCTCGAAATGCTGACCAATGTTTGCATACGAGCCCTCCACTGTGCTGGATAAATTGTGCAGCGATGTTGCATATTGGCGATCGTGCTCCGAATTCTGTGAGCGAGCACGGGTGACAAAGTCGTCAAGAGCAGTCATCTGGTGATCAAGGTCCCGTATCTGTTCATCGACAACCCGCACTGTTTCGGCATGGACAGACTTGGTTGTGTTTTGAATCGAAGTACTGTGAGTGTTTGCCGCCTTGAATTCTGAGTTAGCAGCGATTTCGATAACTGTGTTAAATGAATAAAACTTACACTCCAATCACCTTGCAGCTTAGATCTGAAGGCCTCCCGAGAGGTGGTAATCTCATCAAGGAATTGCCCTTCCCGTGCGTTCCAGTTGTTCATACCATGAGCGTACTGTGCTACACTTCCCTCTAATAAAGTAGTGTTGCCTTCGACATTTCGCTGAATCAAGGCTGCTCTGTTTACTAGGCGGGTCTCCTGGGCCGCGGCTTGAGAATCGATGAGAGAGGTGATTTGTGCTAGCAAGGTACGACGTTCTTCTGCGGCTTGTTGCCTCTCCTCGTCTACTGCATGCTGTATATGGGTTGAGATCGATACATTGGAGTGCGAAACTCTGTCGGTTGCGTCCTGTAGTTGCGCTCTAAGCTTTTCAGACTCCTTCCGTTGGGTAGCATTGTGTTGCAATAATTCCTCAAAAATTGTTTTGAAGTCTTCGCTCAAGGCAGAATATGATGTATGCAGAAAGCTGTGGAATGCACCAAGTTCACTTAGGACATCCTGGGCGATCGTCTCCGCTGCTGTCGCAATCGCACGGAGACTGTCGCCAACCCGCTCTTTGATGTTATCTCGCACTTCCTTGATCTCTTCCAGCACTTGATCCATCTCTTCTTTCGACTTCTGCCTCTGGTCCACTAGCTCCTGCTTCGACGAAGTGAACAATTCCAGGTTTTGATCGAGAAAAGACTGCGTGGATGAAAGCTTTTCTAATTCTGCCTGGACGAAGGATTGCATGCGTCCCGATATGTTAGAGAGGTGTTGCTGTTGCTCGCTCTGGAACTCTTCTAGGCGGGCTTCGACTAAGGATGTAATTTCAGACACCTGGTCTTGAGCAAGGCTCCAAGCTGTTCGGTTGAGCGCCTGGAGGTCGGACTTTCTCCTGTTTTTGGCATGCAGCCCTCCCACATGTCCGACTGTCTGATTTAGCGTGTTGATAAGCTTGTTTCCCACTACGTGCATCTGCTCTTCCGTTTTCTGGTGCGCTTTGCGAAGAAGAGTCTCTTCAGCTAGCGTTTTGCGTGTTGCCTCCAATACAAGCTCGGTCTGGTCAAGCACACCTTTGGTCTCTTGAAGCTGTGACTTAGTCACCTCATGATCCTTTTTCAATCCCATGAAGCTTGATGTCAATGAGAAAAGCTCTTGCACCTTATTTCGGAGGTTAGACTCGAGGGTTTCAATCTTGGCCGCTTGTTCATCGTTCTGGATTCGCCTGGATTCGCTGACCGTAGCCATCTCCTCGTAGCTTTCGTTAGATAGATAGACTCCATTTCGCTGCCTCGTCGCAATTAGTTCGCTCTTCAACTTTTCAATTTCGTGAGCCAACTCCCTAAGTAAAGCCCCCTTTCGGATCATTTGATTGACTTGAGGTTTGTTGCGGATGTTCTTGGCCCTGAAGGCATAGTCAAGAGTCGAAATGGTTTCCTCCAGGTTGCTCTTGGCCGGAGAAATGGTTGCTATGATGCAAGTCTTTGTACGACCTCCTAGGGAGTCTTGCAACAGACGAGTCAGTTTGGACTCTCTGTAAGGAATATGCGAACTGCGATCCACGAGAGCATTGATGACACGCCCGAGGGTGAGAAGACTCTTGTTGATCAAGCCCGCTTCAGCGGCACGTTTATTTTCCGCTCCAGACCGTTGAATATTCTCGCTGCCAGCCAGGTCGACAAGGTTTAGTTTTCCCGCACTAACCCAATCTTCCCCGTCCTCGCCAGCCCTCTTGACGCAGGCTGTTATTGTAAAGACGGTGTGACTTCGGCTGCTAAGATCATTGCATTTTGTAGCTGCGACCTGTCTCCTCAGACTACCTTCCTGGAGTAGTTTGATTCCCTCTGACGCGTTCCTGATATGAGCTTCTTCCATTCCTTGTACAAGGGTAGTGGCGTGACCTTTCCGAGAAACATCATCGAAGATTTTAAGCTTCGCGTTGTCGTCCACTGACATGAGGTCTCGCAGCTCCTCGTTGTAAAGCTCGATGAAAGAGCACTTGACGAAGCTCTCGGTGTCTTCGGTATCCAGCTTCTTGAAGAGAGAATGTAATACACGAGGAATGATACCGGCGTCGTCAGATAATAGGCCGAATGTTTCCTCCATATCTCCCGACATGGTGTATGTTTTACCCGTGCCGGTTTGGCCGTAGGCAAAAATAGTGCAGTTGTAGCCGCTCAACATCTGCGTCGTATATTAGTTCAGTATTCATCTTATATTCAAGCGTGACGCACCTCTTCTAAAATGGGCTTGACGACATCCTCGTAGACCATTCTCTGGTCAGCAGCTGGAGAAAAGACACGATCGAAGTTATAGCTCTTGTTGCTGAGCGCGCTAGGCCCCATGGATAGGTTGACGAGGTTTCCTTGGACAGCATCGGTTGACACGACGACGGCGCTGCTCTCGCGCACTTCGCGCTCGTTCCGACCACGACAGCGCACGACGACGTTTATGTTTGTTTCTTGTATTCCCTCTACCTCGAACTCGCGGTCCTTGCGTTTCGTCCCTACGGTGGCAACAGAGGACAAGGACTCGGCAGGTGATGGGGCAGCGGTACGGTCGATTCTCGCGGCGGCGACAGCATGGTGCATGGGCTGCCTTAGATTCGAAGCTCTAGATGAGGCGGCAGGGCGAGCGCTCATGCGGGCTCCGGTACCTGACCGGGCGGTGGCGGCCAAGCCGGGTGTCTCCCCTCGACGAGACCGGCTCTGCATGGGCGAAGATGTGTGCTGGACTGAACTGGATCGGATATAAATGTAGGGTCTAACTTGTGCTGAGCTTGGTACTAAGAATTGAATCCAACGTTGCAATTAGTTTATAACAGAACAAGAACAAGCCCAGATTAGTCTAGACTGGTAGCAGAATGGCTCAAAGAATCGTATAGGGAAGTGGGCGGTACTATGTTGATCAGATGTTGGGATGGGTATCGCCTTTCGTTATCTTTCCGATAATACCTGCTGAAGACGCGTTGGAGAAGACCTGGTGGAGCAGGCGGGCGGTACGTCAATAGACACAATGAAGGTCGGTTGCCCTAGAAACGGCTGGTCTCCACTGCTTGTACCCACCGCTTGTACCCACCGGGGCTTCCCTGCTACTGCCCGCCTAGTTGTTATGTACCGCTAGTTCTCCACTCTTAACCTACATACGTAGAGTACCTCAACTCCGATTGTGCCCTTTCCTATTGTCCTTTCTATGCTTATATCAGGGCTAAGTACATCATGATGATACTTTGTAGTGGCAGTGGTTTTACGTCTAGTCATGTCTGTGATTTGTAACACTGCCAGGAGGCTGAACACACTTACTTGCCTGAGCAGCTAGCTACCTACAGTACCTTTCTGAGCTGAAAACATACTTGCCTGGGATCAACTTTCCATTGGTTCGATTGGTACATGCCACGCATCTTGCATGTGCTTTGGAGATACTGTAGGAGTAAGATCGCAATCGGACTTAACCCCGTTGCAGTTAGCCCCATTCTCCTTACCAAGGCTGCAGGCAGGGTCCTTGGTTGATGGCATGTGCCTGCTGACGGGGTTTAGGAGATGACCTCCCACCTACCCCTCCATAAGGTAAGTACTAATAGGTAGGTGCGGTGCGGTGCCGCTGTACCAGATGACGTCCTCACAGCTAGAGCTTACAAAGGGCGCCGCCGAAGAAGGTTGAAGCTGGCCGATACGGCTGATCACTGACATGATCTCTACCTAAAGTACCTAAGGTACGGTCCAATAGAACTCACTCATCTGACCTAGCTCTACCTCCTCAGCACCCAGGTTGCGAATACGCTTGGTACCTACTTTCTGAAGTCTACATAACATCCAGTAGGCACCTGTGCTCCCTTTGCGTCGTGCACCGCGCTTTGTACTAGGCCAAGGGGACCGACTCTATCATCTACAGACTACCAACTTACTATCTGATCCAGCTTTCTAGCATATCATCCAACGCCTCAGATGCAATAGTGGCCTAAGAGCCACAGATATTACCACCGTTAAATCAGCACCTTTCATCAATAGTATCCAGCTATCATGACTCTCTTCTCCGCTGCTCTATACCCGAACGTCGGGTTAGACTTTCTGGGTATGTGCTCATTCTGTCGTCACCTCCCTCTGACTTTGCCCTCAAGACCGAAACGAGGATTGACTGTCTGCAGTACTCGGTTCGTTCCTTCATGATATCATCACCAGAATCAAAGCCGAACCCCAACGATTCCCCAAACTCGACCTGGCATTCAACAGAGACTACCCCGTTACCGAACCTGTGATTCTGACCCTACCCGCCAACGGAATCCGCTTGCGCTTCGACGGGCCCGAGCAACGACTCCGTCTCGTCGAAATTCTCGATTTCACAAAGTGCCGTATTACTTACAATGATAAGGACATTGCCAAACCTCCCAGCGCCCAAGGGTCTGCCGGCTCCCCGAGCGCGGGTGCCGAGGTTCCCAGCGGCCCTGCCTTCAGGAATATCTACCACCGTCTATTCGGGCCAACATACGACGGTGAATATATCTCCAATAGTGACGGCACAGGCATGTACGTCTTGTCCTATCCTGGAGTGGGCTTTAATTTCCCATTGCCAGTATCTTCCTATCATCCAGAGAAGGACGTGGTCTCGCTACTGTCTTCTACAGCAAGCCAGACCGCACATTCCGTCGCCGTGTTCAACGGAAAGTCGTGGGCAGAGGCAAGAGAAACGCTTTGGACCGATCTTCTCCCTAGCATAAAATCAGCCCCTCCCTTTAGTAAGAGCAAGGATGCTGTACCGGATGAGATCTCTCTTGTCAAGATACAAGGTGCCGGACGGCTGCAACTATTCAGAAAATGGACTACCAACTCGTTTTGGATCCATCTTGGCGAGACCACGCCCCAAGACTTGGTCGCCGAACTGGGCCCTCCAGATGCCATATATCGCATGAATGACCAGCGCATGCATATCCACAAGAATCGAACATCGAGTCACAGTAGGTCTAGGTCAAGCGGCGGCGATTACAAACGCCCCGATGATCTCACCGATACGGACCAATCGTTTGTCACTTCGGGGTCCGATGATTCAGCCGACGATGAGGAGGTCGAAGAAGATGCGGTAGAGAAATTGTCCGAGGAATGCTTCTTCAATTATTTCTATCATGGGTTTGACATTCAGATAACACTACCCCGCCCACCGTCACGCATCCCGCCATCTCAGTCCAAATGGGATACGGATCAGCTACCAGGAGCCAATTTCATCAAGAGTTCAAAACCAGGACGACTGGTTGCTACCAAAATTGTATTGCATGGCAATGTTCCGGGTTCGTATCCATTTAATCGGCACCGTCGCGCACGGTGGGAAATCGCGTACTTGGAGAAGCCACAGCAGCGTCCCATCAATTCCGAGACAACTTTTGGCGACATCGAAAAGCAGTTGCGACAAGAATGGAAGAGCACCTATACGTCCGAGCAAGATGCCAAACAACGCCAACGGGGGATGGTTCTTAATAGAGGCTGGGGCGATAGTCCCGGAAGCAGTTGTGAGTTCTTGGGTGGTTGGGAAGACAACGGTGATGGCGTTACCGCCAAAATTATTGGGGGCAGAGGGGGTCCTGCTACGAGCACTTTGTACGGCTTCCCAGGCCTTGTTTTTGAGGTCTTGAAGAATGACTACGTTAGTGCAGTCACGGTTTTTTAAGGAATGACTAGCTTTCCTCGGTTACGGTGCTAGGGTGCACTTGTATTTGGCCATGGAGTATACAGCGGGAGGAACTTGTTGATTTTTGAATTTTGCTAGGCGTAAATGGCTGGTTGGTCGAGGTAGGTAGGTCTGGTTAGGGGTTAGATGCATACAGGGACTTATCATCAAGGTAGCGTCACAATACAATGTTGCTTTTGGAACATTTCTATATTGGCGAGGTGAATCACCCTCCCCAGAGCTCCTCAATGCTCCTCAATATAGGCCCAAAACTTGTCCCCAATTTCTACTAACTTCAGTGAGAGCCTGAATTCACTCGACCTACGTACTGATTATGCTTCTATTATGTTCCGAATCTACGGTACATGTCCCTTAGCATAAAGCACAAGCGATATGGCTCCTGCTAGGCTTGTTTCTATATCGAGCTTAACGTTAAAGACCGTAGAATAGGCGTACTGTCGCCGTCCCAAAAGCTATAGAAATACCTCAAAGGACTTGGCAGCATCTAAAACCATCTTATCATAGGGAATCCAATCCTGTCCCGTGGCATGTACCGCTTTCGTCGAGTCCATACGGGCACCCTTCGGGTCGGCAGCGTAACCTGGCAGATACCCCGCGCCAGGCGTACCCTCCTTGATAATGCCTCGTCTTTCCGGGTACGCCTGACGCAAGATATCCGCCGCGGCCTGCGGAGTGCCCACGTTCCCGTTCCCGCCCACTATGTAGCGCTCGCCGCTAGCGGTCTCGGGGTGCGAGGCCGCCCATTCCGTCATCCGAGCCACGTCCCGAACGTCCACGTGCGTCCCGTACCCAGAAGGCCCCGGTGGGAAATCCTGACCTGAGAATACCTTCCAGATGAACGATGTTGTCTCCGCGAGGTCCTCGGGCGAGGACGGCGGGTATGCCGAAGGCCCCGCTACCCAGCTGTTGTATCGGGTGGGTCAGCATTAACACATTCAACTCTACCACTGGAGAAAGTAGTTGCTGCCAGTAGCAGGAGAATAAGGCTTCATACTTACCAAGGACATAACACCGTCACCGCAAACGGCGGCTTCTCCTCATCCACCCAGGCCCAGAACGCGCGCTCGGACGCGACTTTGCTGGCGGCGTAGATGACGTGCCCGAAAGCTTTGTCCCCGGCCTCCTTGACTTCTACCTCGGCCCGCGTGTTCCAGTCCTTCTCGGTGAAGGTCACGGGACCGGGGATATTCATGCGTACGGCCGAGACGCTGGACATCATCACGAAACTTTTCAGGCTGCCGCCGCCGCCGCCTTCCTCATCCTGTGCGGCAGCTTTCAAAGCGGATCCGAGAATCGACAGTGTCCCCTGCACCGCCGTCCCGATAATGTAATCGACATTGCCGCTATCAAAGACCACGGGGGTCGCTAGGTGCGCGATCGCTTGCACCCCGCAGACCGCAGCATCAAAAGCACCCGGAGCTTTGATGTCGCGCACCACGACTAGCTCAAAGTCGCCAGCTGCTTGTGCGGATGCGAAGTGTGCTGCGAGAGAGGCCGCGCTGGGACTGGAGAGATCGCGGACTGTGCCGCGGACTGCCCAGCCTGCGGACAGGAAGCGCGATACGGTCTGCGCGGCGATGTACCCGTTTGCGCCTGTGATGAGAACGCGCCGACGGGAGGCCATGGTGATGGTGGGGATGGGGCGCGTTTGCGCGTAGAGGAGGGTCCCGGATGGTATTCAGGTTATACCTACCTGCTTTTAGCTGGTAGTATGTTCTTGATTTCCTCAGCCAAAGGGGAGAGATGACGAGTACAAAATGCCAGGGAAACGAGGTGTACAATGTTCTACATTTTAACAGGAATTAAAGCGTCTTTTTTGCGAACGATACAGATAGAAGTAGACTGCACATGTCGGGTTTTCCTGACGGTGATGCCTACTACGGTATATGATTCTAACTCAGGCTCTATCTGTCGGTCTCTCCGGAAAAATGGGTATTCGTGTATAGCATATGAGGTGAAGGGCTTGGAGATCTTCAGGTGCCGACGAACATCTCGGTTTACTTACCCGCTCTATTACCTGGTGCTAACGGCCGATGACATATAAGTCGCTAGAAATTCGCCGTTAAATCCGAAATATCCAGCCCATTTATTTCTTTCGGACATAAGTGAAGGCGGTAAATCCGGGGTTTGAAACACGAAAGCTGTCCTGTGCTTTCAAAAAGTCGGTCGCGAACTGTCAAATAATGCAGAGACTATTTTAGTCATGAGGCCCTTTTATGTCAGGCTAATGCTAAATTCGCGTAGGAAATCGGCGCTGTAGCTATGTCCGATTACCATCAGTTCGCCCTTAGTTCGGTATGTATAATGTGTGATCCACCGTTGTTATCACTGATATTGGTGACCTGGGTCTGACCTGGGTATAATCAGCCGCGTCATCTAGCAACATTAGTACGCATTCTTCGAAGAAGTCCTCAAAAGGTCATGAATAGATGTGGTATCCCCGTGCTGTAAGGCTAGAATGAAGCCCTCCTGTGCACCAGGACAGACAGTCGGTCCGTACTGGGACACGGCACTGATATGGACTCTCGAAGCGCGGGTATCTATTAGCTCAAACCGATAAGCATTATCATCTTACTGATCATGAATCCATCTCCAAGTGGTCGATTAATCACGATACCGTATATTTTGTCAAATGCTTCAAGCGCAGAGCGGCCATGAGCACTGCGTACTAGGATAATGCCATGTTCTGGTTATTGTGGATTTATGGTATGGCCTCGTCGATTGGATAGTATAACTTTCGATGCGTGGCTCGCTAGTGAACGGTGAGACTTTATAGGGCGTATTGTCTATTCCGACGACGACGACTCGTTTGACTTTGAAGGAGTCGGGTCAACGTTTCCATTCTGTTAGCTCAGAACATCGAACAGAGATGTATCTCTTGCCTATTGAAAAACCTTGAATCCGAATGTCCTTGATATTTGTAGCCCTAGCGGCACGATTTCATGGCGGTGGGAAAGCACGATCTGACCGAATGAAGCGCAATAGACTCATCTGTATCTGTGACGTGGATGATTACAACCGTCGTCTATAATATTTCGAGTAATATGTGCTTGACAGTAGTGCCGAAGCGAACATGACTGTAGGCTGAAACGTGCAACCTACGATTCCAGATACTCAGCTACCTAAGGACCAGTGAAGAGGCAGTATACTCTGAACCATTAAATTGCTAGTTGGGCCATACCTACAATCTAAGTGCCGATCTGAGGGCTACATATAAACTAAGTACAGCTCACACCTACCTTCAAGAGCTGGGAAATTGCTAGATACCAGCTACCTACGTAGTACTTATAGTATCAGTTCGAGTCGTGGATTGTAGTCGTAACACAGCGTTTTACCAACACCGAACTTGCTAACTTTACACACCCTGTTTCCTTCAATACCCACGGGAGTATACCTACTAGGTGAGTAGTGGGAATCGTCACTGAGAGTTCTTAATTCATTAATTCCATTTCCTCTTCCAAAGGCGATCGCATTGGATCCTTCTTTCTGGGGTGTCTTTAGAGTAGTTGAGCGGATGGGACCTGGGCTAGGTTCGACGACTGCTACACAATTTAACCCGTCGCGCTCATATCCTACGTGACCGAAGAAGATGATACGAATATGTGATGTTGATCTATCTATAACTGAACTTGCTTGGGTCACTGTGAACACGGTATCTGCTGTGATGGCAATCCACCAGCGCTCCTACAGTCTAGCCTGAACGAATTGTCTTCTGCTGTTGAGCAAGCCGTAGCTTAATTGCACAGGTATGATATTGCTTATGTGCATACGCACTAGTTCGGCTCACTCAAACACGCCTGGGCACTTACGGAACAGTGCAAAGCCGTCAACATAGAGCAGGCGCACTACCCCTCTACTATCTAAGGGGGTACTTTTCCCCTACACCTAAATACTAGAGCACCTAGGTAGATTTATATACATACCCCGTTATTCAGCTGAGGCTGAACACAGGCGACGAATCAAATGACACCATCTCCTCCCCTACTTCCTTCATTTAAACCCGTTGAAAGCGGCGCAGGATTAATCAGTTCTACTGAACAAAACAAAACCTTCATATAGAGTTTCGATGACATCACAAACATACTCGTGTTATATTATAACTTATGAAATAACGCGACGCGACGCGATCGGATTGAGAGAGAATAGGTTTTTGAACGTCGTATCTAAACATTCAATCAAGCTTTCTTCGTATCAACGTAATGGTGAATTTTACTCAAGATGTGAGCAGGATCGTGGTGCTGGGCAAGTGGGTACCTATACTAAAACCACAAAGCAATACGATAGATCGTAATATATGGACAATTGTTAAACCATCCATATGATGAAGTGAAATGGGATCATTAAGTGGTATTATATGATATTGCATGTTACTCCTGTCATTGAGCAGGTAGGTAGGTAGTGCCAATCAACCCATTTCCCCATCTAACCTTACCTTACTAAATAGGCGCTAGTTGCTGTTAGAGCCTCCTAGCCGCTAGCGTAACAGCGGTAGCAGCACAAGTGGGATAGCTCCAACAGCTGCTAAATGCAGGTACCTAGCTTCAGCGCCTCCAGATACCCCCCAGACTATTCAACATTAATGCCTTCCCACAGAGTTCTCCCCTCTTCTATACGATCTTGATGATATTTTAAATTCGGAGACGTCATTGAACTATCATATTCTTGAGAAGTGCAACCTTTTAATCACATCAACTGATAACAGTGAAAGTAAACAGTAGGCAGCTACGTATTATGGCATCATGGCTCTAAGGTTCGGTGAAGTGCAAGCTTGCAAGCTTTCTTAGCGTCCCCTGCCCAACCTTAACTGGAGTATAAACAAACACGCCGCGCCCGCGCTGCCCCCCAGCTTTCCTTCTCCTCTTCATCTTCATCACAACCACACTTGCACTGCGCTTCGAATTGCACTCTGCTACGCTTACAATCGTACTTGCAATCAATCAACTGTTCTTACTCAAACTGCTTTCTTGCTTCTATCGTGATCCCCATCGCGTGCTAGCAACTACTTTCAAATAAACAACAACAACAAACGCTTTCCGCGTGTTTCACCACGTCAAAGCCATCTGTCGTGCTTCAGTCACGCCCCCGCATGAGTCGGGTCATTCCTGACTTTCCAACCATCCGCCATGGATCACTCCAAGAGATCCAAGGTTCACAAATCCCGCATCCTCAGGGAGATGCGTAATCACGCTGAACACCCCTTCTCTCCACCATCTTCGACTGGCAGCCACGGCACAGTCACCCTTACCTCGGAGATCTCACACTTCCTCCCCGATGGGGAATCGACGCGTCAACCGATGATGCCCAACATCAATACTTCCGCCATACACCGTGCCTTTCCTGGCTGGTGGCAGAAGGACGACACAACCGGCAAAGAGAACCAACGGCCTGCCTCCCCAGAGCCTGCCCACAATGATGTTAGTAAATCATTTGCCACTTCTTATGATACCACGGTCATCCACCGCCGAGATCCGGCGCGTTAGTCGCGCAGTCCTGATTCCGTGCTTCGGAACAACGTGAGACCGCCCTCGCGTATCCTATGCCACAAGCGGATTCGTCCACATGATGTGCGCCCGGTACCGAGTCCGGCTTCTTCTTCATCTTCATTTTCTATGCGTTCTCTTTCCTGGGATTCTGATTTCTCTGATGTTTGTTGGTCCTCGTTTGCACTTGATGACTAGACAGCTAATGAATTTTTCATACAGACTTCATCGATATTCGGCAACAATTCACCTAGACTACGTATGCCTCGAGAGGCCCCAGCTATGGAGGTAGAGGACACCCTGGAACTACCTCCTCTTCATGCCCCCCGTGGTAACTTAACCACTTTACTGGATACGCTCCAGACCGCTAGATCTGCCAAAGTTCAAACAGACCAGGAGTCTGTGAAGCGATCATCCCAGATATCACCTAAATCTCAGTCTAATGCTGGTCTGCCCAGCCATACAGCACGTCGATCTCAGCGACAGTCACAACTGAACATTCACAATGCCATGAACACATCACTTCTTAACCAGACGGGTCGCTCTTTTTGCCTCCCTCAATTCAATCACATACACGATTTCCTGTCTGGCAACTTGACGCCATCCAAAAACGGTACTTCAGTCTTTGTCAAACATGGCAAAGTCTACGATAGGGGAACTAGGATGTCGGGAGATTATCATGCCGACTTTGAGGATGTCACCGTTCCCCTAGAAGAAGAAGAAATTTTCGTTTCGTTGGATAAGATCCGAGAGGAAATACAGATATTACATGATCACGATGAGCATGTTTCAGAACAAGCCGAGCAGCTGCGGAGCGAAGTGATTGAGCTTCAGACTCAACTGGCCAAACTCAAATCACGAAAGGACAGCGCAGTTGGATCGGATTCCGATAGCTCTATGATTATGCAGCTTACAACACAGAAGTCACAACTTGCAGAGCAGATTGCTGCTCTCAAAATTCGTCTAAATGAAGCTAATCGCCAGATAAGCGCGAACGAGATTCACAATCAATCCATCATCGCGGAGCGTGAGCAAGCCCTTCAACAAGCATCAGACATCATCAAAGAGCGCGATGACGCACTTAACCAAGTAGCCCAACAAGCCACCACTATCAACCATCTTCAGAAATGTCACGATGCTGGCACCCAGGAGAAGTTAGACCTCCATCATGCTCTTCAAAAGTCAGATGAAGAGCTTAAGTCGCTAAATCAAATGTGCGAAGAGTATAAAGCGCTCGCTAAGGACATCGCAAAGGACAACTCTTTGTTGAAGGAAGACAATCGCGGTCTTGAGCGACAAAACGAGGACCTCTACACAAAATACAAGCTGCTTCAACAAGCAAACGAAGATCTCGACAAAACAAACAAACAACTCAAGCAAGCAAATATTGAGCTCGAGGGCAACGTTGCGCAATTGCAACAGCGTGTCACCGAATTGAGCAAGGAATTGTCCCAGAAGATGGACACTCAGTATGCACAGCAGATTCAGGGTGCTGTATCTGGCCTCAGTAAGGAGAAGCTTACTAGAATGACTCAGAGAGAGTCTTGGAATAGATTTACTTCCATGAGCGAGACATCGGCCAAGGCCACGACATCCCGCATGCATCGCATGCATTTGTCTCGGCAGGACAACGACACCAGAGAGAGTAATTTCACCCGCGAATCTCATCAATCTTCGCAGGGATCCGTGGTATCCGTGGGCGTCCACGGCAAGTCGTCAAAATTCGGCAAACTGCTTCAGGCAGAACTTGAAGACAGAAATACTCTCGCGAGTGTCATGTCTGCTAAGACCACGGCATCTAATACAGATATGCACATGAAAGAGGATTACGCTCGACAGCTTGACACGACGCGTGAACCCCAATTTGATTCTGACAATGAAAACATGACTTCAGCACTTTTCATTGATGATGTGACTTTAGACTCGAACAAGAAGTTTGGTTCGAAGCAAAAGTCCAAGAATGCCCCGACTGTCCGCGTTCTATCGCCCGTCCAATCCATTACCGAGCCATCTGTACAGATGGAGCACACATCTGCAGGGAAACAGAAGGAGAAGGCTGCTTCTCCTGTCCTCTCAACCACTTCTAAGCGCGTTCTGAAGACTCTTGATAGTGAATGCCATAACTGCACAGTCTGCACTCGCATTCGATCACACAAACATGAATCGAACGAAAAGTGCGGCAAGAGAAAGGTTCGCATTGAGCCCCCGGAGCCAGTTACGGATCAGCCGGCGAACAAAACCTCAGCTTCCACCTATACCTATGAAGACCAGCCAACTCTACGACCTTCGCAGGATCCTGCTATTGCATTGGCCAAGGTCAAAAAAGTCCTGAAGGATGAGGAGAAACATATCCTAAAAGAATTGACACAAAAGGTTAAAGAGTTAGCTGAATGTGATGCGGAAGTTGGGCAGAGAAAATGGAAAAAGATTGACGCTGAGCTCAAAACCATCCGTAAGCGCCTAGATCTGAAGCGAGTACAGATCTACAATCTCCGCGATGTGCAGGTCGCCCAAGAGAAGGCAACTGGACAATGGTTGAGCCCCGAAGCCATCGACATGACGATTCAGAGTGTTCTGAGCCTCGATCCAACGTGGGATGGATCAACTACTGATCATTGATTTTCGATATTTTAACAGAGAAGCTCCCATGATTGAGATGTTGAGCCATTTTATACTTAAGGATCAGTTCTGAGCCCAAAAGATAGAACGAGGGGAAAAGAGCTATCGAATCGGATTTTCAGTCAGACCACAATTAAGAGAATGGTCTCGACTGGAATTAAAATATGGTTAATGGAATCGATTGGCGTTCATGGCGTTCTGGTCTGGTCACGGTTGCATGAAATGCACGTTTGTTTGCGCTTTCAAAATGTTGTTAAGGCTTGACCTTGATTGCGGAGGCATGATCCAAAAAAGGATCATGAGTATTTCTTTACGAATGGGAGAAGACAGATGGGGGACTGTCAATGGAGGATCGGTCTGAAAACTTGAGGAGGAAATTTATCCAAGGCGCTACGCAACCGCGGTTGTTGCATTTGGTAGCTGGAAAGGTTTATGGATCGGTGTCATGGTCATTGAGCATGGATTTGGCGCCGTCTCAAGCATAAATATTACGGCTGCCGTTTTGGCGTTCTGCATGGTTAATGAATGTATGGTGTCGGTTGTGGGGGATTGGAAACGGGTCGCACAGGTTGCATAGCATTACGGCGTTGGGTACAGGGAGGATCTTGTCTTGTGAGACACCGCACAAAGTTGCGAAGGGATGCTATAATGCGTTCAAACGAGTATATACTATCATATACACACTCGTTTTGTTGCCCAATATCAAACTCGATCAAATTATCTTAGCCTTAGCCTTCTCAGTGACATGGTAGATTCAATGCGGGCCGTTCTTATCTATATCGTCTTTGTCCTGAGACCTAGTTTCCGGCAAGTATTACTGTGTCTGCAGCTATGGCAACTGTACGTCGTGACCCATTGTCGCAAGTACTATCCTTGACCCAGCAAGTATATTTGGTGGATTACCTGAAGCCATACAGTACCGGCGTAACTCAACAATGTTAATGAAATACGAACAGCAGTATAGACAAAGATTATTGTTTAGGCAAGGGTGTCAATATATAACCATACAATCGAACCTTTTCCGTCTGAACATCATGAACTAACCCAACAGCAGCAATATTTTACTGACAAAGCCTCATAATATTCAGTATCAACCAACAAGATCTAGTAGCAATTCAATTCGAAACGATGTTTTTCAACGTCAGCCTATTGGTTTATCGCGACAGTGGTGAAGAACTTGAAGTGTTAGTGCGCTATCTTGCCTCAGGAGATGGGGTAGAGGCTTGCCTCCCCAACGAGCCTCTGGAGCCTGGGGAACAGCGAACCAACTGTGTCCGGCGGCTACTATTGCATCGCATGGCTATTGATCTCCCGCCTGGCCACCTACGCCCCGAGGCAGTCACGATTGACCAGCCTGGAGACGCGAGAGAGTCTCGCCTCTTCCTCATGCACCCTACGACCCAATTTGACTGGCTTACTCGACAAAACGAGGTCCAAGGATGGAGGTATGTGTTCGTCCCATTTTCATCCCTTGAATATGTCTGGGTTACCCCGGAGATCGGAGTCACACGAGAGCAGCTTGAACATCTTGTTGAGGGGACTAGCCTCACTTTGATTCCGCATATTACTCCCTTCTCGGCGGAGATAGTTAACCCTTAATCACCATATTCTTGCTTCACTAGCGAATCATACATAATTTTACTACTTACCTACTTGATAGATAATTTGAAACAAATGCACCTTGCAATAAATTGCCTGTATACGGCTCATCTCTCTTAATAGCTTACTGTGCTTGTAGATATCGGAATGCCTGGTGTATTTTGATGTGTTATATCTTATACTATAACTTTCAAATCAACGGTGGTACTGTAATGATTGTTGGAGTCGTGGCTTGGAATTGTTTTAGATTACAATGAACTTCTGTGTCGGCATAGGTCCTAAGGCCCAATTGGATCGCTTCCGACCTTGTATGCTAACTTGATTCTATATACAATTATCTTTTTTAGATACATTGTCTTTATTATACCACTTAAGCCGAGCAGTTCGTTTATAGATAGAGATAGTTGTATAAGCCCCAATGGTGTCTGGTGTTACATGCGCGGAATACTTGTATACTGTCCTGGTTAGACATTTCAGGCGTCCTACCTTTGGTTTAAAACTTCTTGAGACTGAAGCTATTTATCCCTCGCTTACTTGAGATATGTTGGCGGACTTTGGAGGTTAGAAGCCCTGACTTAGTTGAATTCAAATTTAGTTATCTCACAGGCACGGAAGCGATCTAATTGGACCTTCAAGGAGCTAGATAGTCATCAAACCGATTTTTGTTAATATAACGTCATGTTCTAAGCCGTGAATCTCAGTCCCTGTTATATCTGGGCCTGTTACACGCGCTGAACACTAGTGCCCTTGGTGTAGCCCGGTTGAAGGCACGCTTCAGTGAACACTTCGGCCGTACGCGGCTGTATGACCTCGTATGGCCGCATGTCTCAACTCACCGAAAATGAAGCTATTCAGCCCTCGTTTATTGTGCTACCATGCGCGGAGATCAGAGGTTAGGACCCCCGAGGGCACTTGTATAAATAGACCCAAGCCTGAAGCGATCCAATAGACCTTCAAGAACCTAGGTAAGCCATAGTAGATTATTGTAATCTGAAGCTATTTCCAAGCCCTAAATTCAGCCCTTGTTATAGGGCCAAACATTGATATATCACGAGTATGTTTTTTGTAACCCAGCTACTTTGTACGAGAGCAACCCTGTTGTACAACAGTATTGCTGAACCGCGAACAGTGATGTAGATGTCGTTTATAAAGATAGAAAACACAACTGCATTGTTTATATGTGTTTTGCAGAGACAAAGAATATTGTTTAGCGAGGATGGCAATATAAAAGGACAACCGAACCTCGTTTGTCTGAATATTATCAACTAAACCAACAACAGCAGTATTTTACTGAGAAAGAAAGCAATCTTTTCTATTACATTCGAACAACGCCTTTTACAAGTCTCATTCAAGATGCCGATGCCGATTGAGATCTTATCCAACGGGAGGACGTTCTCTCACAACGTCAGTCTAGTGGTTTACCGTGACAACGCAGCCAGTAAACGGGAAGTGCTAGTGCGCTATCTTCCCTTAGAGGGTGGGCACATGACCTGCGTCCCCTTCCAGGCTCTCGAGCCTGGTGAAGAGGCGATTCACGGTGTCCAGCGGTTGGGCCTGGAGTCCTTTGGGCTTGGTACACTCAGCGTTGGGCCCATGTTCGGCAGCGGCAGCGACGTGAGCGAGACTCGAACCTTTCTGGCGCCCTCCACGCCGCAGTTTGAGACTGTTATTCAAAGCCAGGGCGAGATTAACGGTTGGCAGTATGCTTTCATTCCCGTTTCCTCTATTGATTTCATCTGGCTTACCTCGGAGATTAGTGTCTCGCGAGAGACGCTGCGTATGCTTTGTGGGGGCGATTAGGTACCTGATTTTGACCCCCGGTTATTCCCTTCTTAGCGGACATAGTCAGCGCTCAATGTGGGTAGCTATGTTCAGCTCGTCTATTTGATCACTACATGCCAACTGCCTACTAACTCTGGGGCACCGTCTCTTGACACTCCATGCGTAGATCATTTTCTTTCTATCATCTTTGATATTTGATCGCTAATGATAATAATATTGAAACATACTTTGCAGTAACAACTGTACATGGCTCTTCTCTACTGACCTCGTTCTGCATGTGAAATAACTAGTGTCGTCCAACACAATTTGTCTTATATAATATACATTTCGAATGTTTTTATTGAATAATGGAGTCACCAGCTCGATTTGAAGAAGAAAGCTGGTGGTGAATGTCCATAAAGTGGCGGTCAATTTGAGAGCTTTCGGGCGAGTCGTCGACGACGCTATTGCTCTTCACTACATAGACTCCTTTAGAATGATATGTAGATCACTATCCCTTAAACTAGTATTTTAGCTACAAAATGCTAAGAGATCGACAACAGCACGCTTACAGCCAATGAAAGGTGATAAACTCGTTGGTACATACGCTCTTACCAGTTTTGCCTGGGCCAGAAGTTCTCTTACTAACAAAGATACCTATGACCACGGCATAACCTCACTACTTTGAGATTCTAACGATATCACTCTGTTAGATAGGGCGGGGGTAGTATGGGGTCATTTCTGTTAATTGCATTAGCAGCTCAAACACCAGTTTAAGGGATAACCTTCCATGTCTTATGCATCGAAGAGGAACAGCGCCACCGACCACTCGGCCATATTTTAAGTCAGCGCATGCCGGTAACGGTGACAACAGCTGGCATTCATCTGTCAGATTGCGCAGCTGCATCACCAGGGTGTTACAGCGACCACCCCACCATACATTTGTAGCTCCCTCAGGTTCCTGTCCTTGGACGAACCACAAGCTACAGCAACCCGAACTCTTCGTAACCATTTGTGTTTCTCCGACCCTCTAGCCCCATATACTATACACGTGTCTAAGATGGCCGACGTAGAGATGGATGTCGATGAGACTGGCTCTCCCCAGGCCACCCAAGCCAAGGTCGGCGATATGCAGACACACGCCAAGGCCACCGCCGTGCGCTCAATCGAGGGCTGGATTATTATGGTCACCAACGTACACGAGGAGGCCGACGAGGAGTCGTTGCACGACAAGTTCGCCGACTTTGGTGAGATTAAGAATCTACACCTGAATCTCGACCGTCGGAGTGGCTATGTCAAGGTAAGTTCATGCGAATCGCTCGACTCTCTTGATCTTCACCGCGCGCCGGTCATTTGAACTTCGTCTCATGCATGTTACTACAACCATCGGACCCTCTGCGGGACGTTCAATGCTAATTAGTTATTTTCCATTGATATAGGGATACGCGCTCATTGAATATCCGACCCTCCAAGAAGCGCGAGCGGCCATCGACGGCGCGCACGAGACCAAACTACTCGACCAGACTATCTACGTCGACTTCGCATTCGTACGACCACCACCTGGGAAAGGAGCACGGGGGAATCGGCAGTCACACCGTGGTAACCGCGGCAGAAGTCGAAGTCGCAGCCGCAGCCCTGGCGCTGAACGGGAACGGGAACGTGAACGAGAGCGCGACCGAGATGATAATGACGGGCAATGATGCGGGTTACGCAGGGGTTAGGCAAAAATATCAGGAGAACTAAAAAGGAGGGTGGCGAGGCGTTCTTTGGGGTACATATATGTGTCGTATCATCACCATTGACTTGTTGTCGGCGTGGGCCACTCTGGGGTATGGGGGACGTGACGCGAAGTCATCGTCATTGGCTTTAGCCGATATGTCGCCAAGATAAAAGACGTGTCGGCGCGTGATTTCGATCTGACTAGGTAGGTAAGCACCTGGCACATTCTGAGCTGGACTTTTGCTAATCTACACAGTCCTGTCATATAGTAATGAAACGCTATAGCTTAGATGCATGATGGGATAACAGGCTGGCAACACGGTTGACCTTATCAGATACCAAAATTACTGAGAAGCTGTTAATAGCACATGAATTTTTTTTCTTATTCTGGAAATGCTCTTTACTGGAGGGGATACGTTGTGTTCACATCACGCGAGGTGTGCTCAGAATCGTGTCTACTGAAGCAACTTCGGCGATTTATCATTATACTGTTCAAAGAAAGCGTTCCCATACGGCCACTAACGGTCCATCAATCAAATAATCCCGTATACCGCGTAGCAGATTGATGGCAGGCAAGTCTACTTCCCAGCTCCAACTCCTCATTCTTTTTCACCCTTGTATTTCTATATCTATATGTTGCTTTATGCCTTTCAAGCTTACCTACCGCCGGCCTGAGCAACATCGCCTAATCTATCATGTCGAATTCCTAGTCGATATGCTCTATCAGCATCATCAATGCCTTCATGCGTTGCCATAATGTACTCCTTGAATGCCGCTGACATGTTGACGACTTGAGCAAGGTGCTTCTCCTTGATTTCAGGAATGGAATCTTCCTCAGAAGCTCCTTTCTCTCTTGCGATTCGTGAATCGAACACAGCTAGGGCAACAGCCGTTTGAAAAGCTGCAATCCAAAAATTAGCCTGGCTCAGAAACTTAGGAGGTGAATGTACCGTTGCGGATTTCACGGCCATTCCATTTTAACTGCTTGACCGCAGGATCCTTTTTCACGAACTGTTTAGCGTCGTATTCGTAGCGGATCTCGGGCCCGCCGTTCTTGTGGTCCTCCTTGAGTTTACGGAAGAGATTATCCCATATCGTACCCCGCGCATCGTCGTCGAGGGGCTCATATCCGATTGAGACGTGGATGCGTGACATGAATGCTTCGTCAAAGTGGCCCACGCGATTTGTAGTCAAGAACAAAATGCCTTGGAAGTATTCCATCGCTCGTAGGAAAACTGTAGCACAGCGGCGTTGGTAAGCATGTTCATCTTGCGTTATCTTCTGAAGAGCTTACTGGAGACGATGCTATTTCGTTTGAGATCGTGGGCTGAACGCTCCTCGAGATATACGTCCGCCTCGTCGAGCAATACAACCGCGTCCCAGTTGCTAGCATTCTTCAGAAATTGTAGTAAATTCTTCTCCAGGTCAACAGGTACATGACCTAAATCTGCCGCAGTGATGCTGAGCAATGGTCTTCTAGTATACTCTGCGACGGATTCTGGAGCAGCATTAGTATTTTCCTTAACTTTTTAATTGCTGCCATACCGGCTGTGAGAGTTTTCCCAGTTCCAGGCGGTCCGTGTAGGAGGAAAATCTGGCCTTCACCCTTTCCCCGGATATAATCGGCGTGAAAGTGTGCATCTTGCCGGTTGTCTGTGTAGGTTTTGACAATTGCCTTGATGGTTTCCTTGTTAGTTTCCGGTCGCATGACAAGCCGATCGATTGCGTTGTCCACGATCTTTACATTAGCTAATCGACCGACATCAATGATATCTGGAGCACAGGTAAGTCCACTAGTGAGGGCAGCAGACGATAATGTTGGCGGACTCACCATAGGCACGGTCCTTGAGGATAAACCCAAACATGTGGGAGAGGAATATCATGTACTGATGCTCAGATAGCCCACTGACATCTTTGGGGTAGATATTGTCATAGTCGCTGAAGGTTGCAGATATATATTTCTGGGCCGCTGTATCAATATCTCTGCATTTGCTACACTTGCAACAAGGGGCTCTGGCTCGGTCTCCAATGGGATTCTTGGCATCGACCTCAAACATTGACCTGCCCATGTTCTCGAATTCTGTCAACTCCCACGGCCGAGATTCGTGTTCGACTACTACTCGGGATTGGTTGTACTGGAAGAGTAATCAGAATGATGGTCTGGAGGTCATGACACGACGTGAAAACGACTGCTTACCTGCTTCCAGCCTGGCTTCAAGCCGATGCCGGTGTATTCCAAGTAAGTGGGACCCTTCGCGAGTTTGAAGGCCTTGCGCCCGCGCTCAATAAGCTCTTTTCGCCGCGCGCCACCATCTATATGGTCGTAGAATCTCGCAGGAAATATCGGCAACGAGAGTATTTCCCTCTCGTTATCAAACACTAGAATATTTATGAACTTACTTCCTCGTGTGATGACTTTCCCATCATATCTCAAATACCACACGCAAACCGTGTACCCTTTGACACTGCTTGACCACTGACTCGGAGATAGGTAATCAACGCCGCCGGACACGCTCTCGACTACGTATGCGTTTAGTTGCCCATCCTCTTTGACGTACACGTCCGATCCTGGCTTCATCAACAGCCAAATGCCTGCGAACGTTGTTGTGGGTACTTTCTTTGCCCACATCGCTTCTAACGTCAGGATACGAACATTAGGCTCCTGATCGAGGTAATCGAGCAAGAAGTCAATGTGACGGTCGCATTCTGCGTTGTACTCCGGTATATGATTTGCTCGTGGTCCACTGGTCTGGTTCTTATAATCAGACAGCTCTTGTCTGTAGTAGAAAAGGTCTTTATAGGGGTGTAGGAAAACCCCGTCGCCGTCGTCATTATTCTCAGTGTTTTCGCCAGACGGTGCTTTAGAGGAGTACCTGATGATGGACTTCAAGGCATTGAGCAATAAGGGCGAGTGGATGCGTAAGCTTTTCTCCCCGAGGATGTCGCCAGGTGCCAATTTGGGCTTGGCTTTGGGGGCTTTCGGTCTTGTACCGTACCTTCCCCAAAGTCGCGATTGAGGAACGACGATGCCCTGTACCTCCTCCAATATCGGTAGCTCTCTCTCCTTTTGGTCCAGCGCTACCGGCTCGTCGTAGGACTGATTGTACAGGAAATCGGTTTGATTTGCAAACCCGTTTACATAAGTTGCCACCGTGTACTTGAGCTTTGCTACATATGTAGTCTCAAAGTCCTCTGCGTTATCATTTGACTTGTCTTCAACATCGGATGAATTGTCAGGTTCATAGGGCAAAATCTGCTGAGACTTGAGCCGAACAGTGACCACCAACCCCGGCCTGGCGAGTGTTTCCCAGAGATTAGGTAGGATTTCGGCGCCGCTCAATATAGAAATCTTATATTTGCCCTCCTCAATCTCCGTTTTGGCTGCTTCATTGTCTTTGTATGAGGATTTGAGGAGGTCTTCCATGCCCTACGATCGATTAGGAACTAAACCCTTGAGGACAATGAGTGACACACTTTATGAGTCTGACAGAGAGACCACGGCAAGATAAATTCACTTCCATTGAAGTGTCTCAAAGTGATTGACTTTGTGGATGGATCTTGGGCTGCCATAGCCGGCTGTTCTCTCTGAGATGAACTATTGGTTTCCTCATTTATCGCATCAACAGCGACGAGGGAAGCTGGGTTAGGCTTAGGTACTGCAAAGGTTTTCTTATTTGGAACAACGAGTTCGGATTTGCCCTCGGCCGTCTGGTCACCTGAAGGGCTGCTCGTCGCTGGGCTGGCTTCATGAGTGTTAACTCGCCTCAATTTCATTCAATATAGTGAATATTCAGGTGTTCTTAAGTCTTACGCGTACCACTTTCTACTGTCATTTCAGGGTTGAGCCTGGTATCATCCTCCTCTCCCATGTCAGCAGCAGCCATTTTCCAATCTGGTCTCTGCTATGGAAGCAACCGAATTCACTTGAGTAGATGCAATTGTCGAATAGTGTGTTGTTTTCTTGAGTGCAGGCAGCTGTTCGCGATAGTAAAAACCTTAGCGCTTGATAATTCCTCGCAAACTGCGAAAGTAGGCGGTCAGTTTCGGTCGCTGAGTGCTGCTGATACTGTAGATGCCAAGGCCTTTAGTTTACACCTACTAAGCATCAGCTGTTGGGGGCCAAAGTGCGGATGTGTTGGCAAAATAAAAATAGCACAATCCCCTCTACACTCTTACAACTATTCCAGTGTCTTTATTGCTAACTCAATACAAAAGACAAAATTCTATGGGGATGTCGTCGTGGTCGATTCTCTGAACAAGTTTGAGCAGTTGTAAAATTAGATATAACAAGGGCATAACCGGAGCATAGTTTGGGTCTTCTGGGCGTGTACGGGTAAGCGTGCCAAAGCAGAAGGATGACTACTAGTGAATTATTAGGATGGGGAAGTACTAGGCAAACATGGGAGACCCAAAAGGACAAGGCGCAAATCACCTGCCGAACTAGCAATGCATGTCAGCAATTCCATAACGAGGATCCTACTGAACAGCCACAATGGCAATACTATTGTTGACCATCCTACCGATACAATGAACATAGTAACCTGCGGGCAGGATGGTTTCCGCGTCTGTAACTCACGTGCTTTCATCCATATACTGACAGGGGCGAATCGAGTTGACAATATGCTAACCTATGTGTCTAAAACCCATAGATGGATATAAGCGCAAGGATTAACTGGTCAGTCTCAGCCCGCAACCGTCAATCAAGCTCTAACTCGAGGCCTATCGCATCAGCGGGAGCAGTCGCTAGGAAGACAGCGCAGCGTTCAAATTGTCGGACCAGTCCAAGATGGCCAGTACAAACCCAGTCTTCGACGACCTGGAGGCGCGAAGACTCGAGGGCAGAGTGATCATCCGCCGGTTCACAGACCAACTCACGGGGGCAGATGAGTTGGAACAATCCACAATAGCGGCACAAGAAGAGATGGATAAAGAAGAGGAGCTGGCGGAGATAAAACGGCTAAAACTCCTCTATGAAAGCCCTGCGGACAGTAGCACTTCGTAAGATGAGACTAGATTCCTTCCTGAACTGCAACTGATTGAATTAGATCACAGGACTTTGAGGTGGCGGAGATAGCCCGGGAGGCGTTGCGGGGAATCGTGGAGAAGTTTAACGAGGATGCGAAACCGACGATGCGGCAGCGTATGGGATTGTCATCATCCAAGTCGGCGAAGGCGAAAGCGACTGAGGTCCTCGAGAACTCGGTACATGGTGATTTCAATGAGCTCAAGGCGTCAGTTAATAACCTAGAGCAGGCCTGGAAGGACAACCATGGGAGGGTGAGCATAGCTTTCGGGAGCTTATCGTCCGGATTATTCTAACCGCGTGTCAACAGATCTATAAAGCGTTCAAGAGTCTTTGCGGCACATTTGATGATCATAAAAGCATCCTTGCAATATTCCCAACACAGGAAATTTATGCCTCAGTATTAGTCGCAAGCCTCTCCTGTCTAGTGAAGGTGAATTATCCAACTGCACGCATAGAATCACGTTGATATAGATCACTAATTGGACTAGGCAGCTAAAAATCATACTGATATCGCAGAGACACTATCCCAGTCCATGGTTAAGATTTCCGACAAGGTCGCAACATGCTCGAATCTCATTGTAATCATCAAAACCCAGAGGCTCAGAAAAAAGCTGGCCAACATCTACGCTCGTATGTTCGAGTTCTATCGGAACGCCATAAAATGGTACTTGAATTCGAGATTATCTCGAGTGTTTTCTAGCTTCAACGAAAACTTGAAGAAGGAGTGCGACGACGCAACGGACGACATTGAGGACTGCATCAATGAACTGTACCGTGAAGCGTCCGTCAGCAGTACGGCGATGATCGCTATCCTCAACGGAAAAGTATCTAATCTAGAGTCCGAACTGCGGCGCCAGAGGCAAAATTACGCAGCGCAGGATACAGCAGCAGGGCGTCGCATGGTAGTTATGATGGAAGCGAGCTGGATGGACAGCAGAATCACGGGACGGACCCTTGAGTCCTCAAACACTACTCACTTGATCGAACCAGCGTCGCGTGCCCAAGACGCAACACCCACTAGCATAACGCGCGCCCAAGCCCGCGCTCGCGACTCAGCTATCAATCTTTTCATTATTGGAGACGAAGGCCCGGGGCTATTTGGCGAGGGCAAGCTATGGCTCGCAGAGGACGAGGTTCTACCAAAGCTACGTACGTGGATGGAAGAGAACACATCGCCGAGGACGTTGTGGATATCTAGTCCCTACGACAATGCGGGCACTACCAGCGCGCAGGCGGCAGCTCTCGCAGTCGTCTCGGCCGCATGGCAGGCGGAGACGCCACTCATCTCACATTTCTGCCAGCGGCCGCAACCGCGACAAGTACGGTCAGGAATGAGCATTGTGCGTGTTGGCTTAGTAGGGATAGTGTACAGTTTGATCCACCAGCTGTTGCAGTTCAACGCAGAGGATGAGACTCTGCCTATCAGTGCAGAAAAGATGGCAGCCTTGGACGGGAGTAACGACTCATGGGAGGCGAGTCTAGAAGTCCTGCAGGTATTGTTAGATCACACACCCGTGTTGATGTACTGTGTGATTGATGGCTTGAATGATCTCGAGTGGGGAGACGGAGGTAGAGGATGCAGGCAAGTTCTTGATGTCTTGTTTGCCCGACAACGGAAAATTGGAACGGTATTCAATATTCTCCTCACGACAGCAGGGCAGTCACTTATACTACCATCCTATGTGAGCTTCAAGGATCGACATATTGCGACGAAGGAAGCGAGGGAATTAAAGAGATACGGCAGAGGAATTGAACTTTGACCAGCTATGTTCAGTATTTGCGATGTTTCCGTAGGGACGGTGGATAAACGGACCTCCCTATGTACGACTACAAATGGATTATCGCAAGTTCAGATTCTCTTGCTTGTTAACTTAATGGTTCTCGTATTCAGCAAGTAGGAAATAAAAGCTGCATTAACTCACATCAAGCCTCCAGGTTTTTGGAGCCCTAGCATAACTATACGACAACCATTGGTGAGTTCTTCATGGTCTCAATTCATTTCGTTCGACGTCTCTACGATCCTTCGTCAACAAGCATCAGGGTTCTGTTAGAGTATTATACGAATCTCAAATAATTGTATCAGAGACTGTCCTAACATGGCGTATACTAAAAGACCGATTCTTCACAGTCAAAGAGTGTTCTTAGTGTGCTTTGCCAGGATGGGATACAGACCCAGGCTAATGCGTTTCATTTTTATACATAGTTAGTAGTGAGAACTCGCTCCACCAGAATCCCCACGAACCACGCAGCCCCGGAGAAATAAACCCCTGATCTATCCGCGGGCCAAGGGTCTGAAACGCACGAATGGGCTAATAAAGAAACAACCGGACGTAAACGTACGCAACGCGGATAGTTACTCTTTAGGAAGCTTTATACAAGGTGCAAATGGATGGAGAAACTGAGCCCGGAATCCCACTTTCTCGCCTAGGCGACATAAGGTGTTGATATAAAATATCAACCCAAAGACATCGCCGCAACAATGCTTTTACCCTTATTAGCTTGCGCAGATATACTATTTGTAGTATTTTCATCAAGATAATAGCGAAAAGTTCACGATGTCCAGCGCTAGATCCGCGTCCTTGGCCGCTCTGGCCGCCTTCCTCGGTGCTATCCACGCTCAGGACACCATCGGTTTCGGCCCCTACTTCTCTCTCGGCCCGACCCAGTCATGGATCCGAGAGGCGACGACCACGCTGGTTCTGCCCGAAGTGCCGAACCCACAAGAAGAGCGTCTAGCGCTGTGGCCTGGAATGGGAACCAGCGGTGGTGATCTCATTCAGGCTCTGGCGGTTTCCTTCGAGGACCCCAGCGCGTAAGTTCTCATCGTAGAAAAAAAGCCCCTGTGCTGCGATGAACTTGAACCACTTATTAATGATGTTCTCGTACAGGAACTGCGGCGCCTCAGACGGCCAGTGGTGCACATGGGCAAGCACACTCCAAGGGGAGCAACTCGGAGGCAAAATGGTCCCGACCTCGCCAGGTGACGAGCTTACCATGCACTGTATGTTTACCATATAGGTCAGTGTTGCCTGTTTACGGGTTAGTAAAGCTCATTTTTTTTTCTTTCTGTTAGATGTCTACAATGACAATACCGGGGAATACGATCAGACTGTGGCAATAAACGGTGAGGTCGTGTCGACCCTTTCAACTAGTAAGTACTCTCCAGGAGTTGATGTAATCGGACATCGCTGATCGCTATGCTCTAGGCTCCGGGAACGCCGAGGGTTGGGGAACGGCTGTAGAATGCCAGGTGGACGCTTGCACCGGCACCGTCGCTGCTCACCGTATGTCTCATTTAGCCCTGCCCACTCAACATGCGTATGCTCTGACACCAAAGTTACAGAATATATCGATACCGTCATCACCTTGAATGAGGCGGACTCGACTTTCGCGGGCACCTTGGCCATCAACGAGGCCACATCAAGCGGGCTCACCACCTCAGATAACAAGGTCTTCAAAGTGTCTACGATCAGCATTCAGTCTCACACCTTCAACATTTAGGATGCTGGTAGTGTCATAAAGCTTGTATAAAAAAGTGCCACTTAAACGAGAACACTAGAGTGATTGGTTAAACTCTGGTCTTTATTTTCATCTTCCGGCAACTCATCCGGTAAAAGCGACAGCATGTAACTCATGAGAGTTGCGTAATCAATCTGAGTACTGAACCCAAAGAAGAACCCACAACACGCATTAGGAAATGCAATTTTCTACGCCCTCATACCAGCTATAATTCTCTCAAAGTGGGAATGGATGGATTCATCAAGAAACACTACTAGTCGAGTGGGAGAGCCCGTGTTGTGAGCAGGGTCAGTTTTCCGTCGTTCAAGCTGTGTTGGTCCGTTCTTTGTGAATGCAAGTATGATTTGAGGATAACTTCGTATGCGGCTCCCTGACAGGATGTATGGCAGATATATAACGGAAAAAGAAAATAGCGATAGGATGTAAAATGCTCTTTGGAATCTTACGGTTGAAAAAATAGAGCAGAAAGTTAATAGGTAGACGCAGACAGAATGGACGAACGCCAGAGCGGCAGAGGCTACCTTGAAGGCGACAGGTGGGTCTTGGTGCTATTTCATCACGTCTAGGCACTACCTCCTAGACTAGACTACCTACCTCCTAGGTAGGTACTCCAACACTATCTCTACCTAACCTGCATATGTACTTGGGCATCTTACTACCACTACTTGTACGGACTTCTGTTTACATCAATAAGATAACAAGCAATGCTGCGAAGCGCATACCTACCTCGGTACATAATCACTTCTAATAAGTAGGACAAGTCAGTAGAAGCAGTAGTGCCTCGACTCGCTGTTAGTCTAATGGCCTAGCTCTCGGTCCTTCACAATGGCCTTCCTCGTCGGCTCTGCCGCCCCCGGCCTCCAGCGTCTCGCCGTACCCTTCGCAAGTCTGCTGATCGCCCTCCTCGGATATGGCTCGCAGTGGCTCTTCTCGATATCCCCAGACCTCGAGCCCGGTCCCTTGACGTCGAACCAGGCACGCATATTCAACACGCTCCTAGCCTGTCTATGGTGGACGTATTGGCGCGCCTGCACCGTTGATCCCGGCCGATACGAGTTTCCCCGACCGAGCGGAAAGGAGGAGGAGGGAAAGAGGACCGGGGCAAGCAGGAGAGAAGAAAGCACCGCAAATCTTACCTCGGAGGAGGAGGACGACGATAATGACGACGAGAACGATGACGGAAGCGAAGGAAATGCTCCGAATAACGGTCCTCGCGTCGTAGCCCGTCGTCGTTGGTGCCGCAAGTGCGCAGCGCCGAAGCCCCCACGCGCGCACCATTGCAAGACCTGCGGCCGCTGCATCCCCAAGATGGACCACCACTGCCCATGGACGGGGAACTGCGTCTCGCTGCAGACCTTCCCGCACTTCGTGCGCTTCATCATCTATACTAACATCTCCCTCTGGATGCTGGGGTACTTCCTCTGGGAGCGGTTCGCGGCGCTCTGGGGCTCGCGGAATCTCCCGGCGTACCTGGGTCCGCAGCCGTGGCAGATGATGATGCTCACGGCGCTATGCATGATAACCTTCTTCACCTCGTTGGCGCTGGGCATCCTCCTCGTCACGACGGTGCGCGGGTGGGTGTTCAACACAACCATGATCGAGGGCTGGGAGATCGAGCGGCACGAGGCCGTGCTGCAGCGCGGGGGATACGACGACGAAGACTGGTGGCGCACATCGGACGGAGACGGGGACGCCGCCCCACGGAGCATGGTCGACCCCGTTGAGTTCCCGTACGACGTCGACGTATACACGAACATGGCGCAGGCCATGGGAACTTGGAATCCACTCTACTGGCTGCTGCCCTTCGCCAACGGCCCGCGCATCTCACGCCTGCCGTCAAACATGACCCCCGAACATCTGATCGCGACGCTAGACGGGAGGAGAGCGGGCAACGCAAGGCTGGGTACAGGCTGGTTCTACGAAGAAAACGGGCTCAACGATAGAGAGGGCATGTGGCCCCCTATAGACCCGGAGAAGATCCGCAACGCGCGCCTCTGGCGCCAGCGCCGCCGGGAAGAGAAGAGGTACCGCCTCGAACAGATGCAAGGGCTGCGGAACCCGGCGCTCCCGGACATGAGCTTGAGTCCCGAGGAAGAGAAGGAGGCTTTCCGTCGGCGACAGGAGCGCGATCTCCAGCGGTGGCGGTCCGCGAGGGCCGAGATCATGAACGATCTTGAAGAGATACCCGCTGCGTCCTCTTCTGCGTACCGAGCGGACGGCGACGCCGAGGGTGATTATGACTTTGTCGACGAGGCTTATTCCCGGCGCCGCTCTGCAGTTCGCGCCCACCGCCCGGGGCAGCCGCACGTCGTTCTCGATGAAGGCAAGTCGGGCTGGGTCAATGCGGACGGCGAGCACCTGGGCGACTATGGTGTTGACGAGGATGCCGAGTTTGACGACGATTATGTTTACGACGGGCCAGCGCAAGAAGACATAAGTGGTCACGTATCACATGTAACGGGTCCTGATGACGATGAAGTGCCCTTGGCAGAGCTAATACGAAGGAGAAAGACTCGCACCAAGGATGGAGAGGACATATAGTATCTCAGATATATCTGAGGATCTTCACGAACTAGACGATATAGATGTACAAAATCACGATGTAACAGTAATAAAGACAATACAAAGTCATATGTACCATAATTCTTCTGTTTATCATCTAAACATTAGTGTGTACTTATGTCTAGGTAGCTATATATGACCGAGGGCGTGATGCATCCGTAGCCCCGTTCTTCTTTCAAGCCACCCATGCCAATTTCCGCTTGGATTCTGCTGCCTCGGAATACAGCGCTTTCCCATATAAGCTCATCGTTATCAATCGTATAGAAGAGAAAATGGCCGAATTGGGTTAACCATCTACAAAGTAACGCTTTGCCCTCGCATTCCCGGTATCGTCATTCAGGGCCGTAAGCGAAAGTGTCAAATAAACCATCTCGAGTTTTTCTATGCGCGTGCAATCAACATAATCTACCAGTCGTCATCATCATTCTGTTTCTGCATAGCGTTCTTCCTTGCTAGGAGAGCGTTAGCTAATGCGCCGGCGGCGGTCGGTGTGTTGCTCCTGCTGCCATCCGAGTCATTCCCGTTCATGCTCATCCCGGAATCTCGGGCTTGCAGCGCTCCGGGTTTCTTAGCGGCAGTGGGCCGTTTCGCTGGCGGGGTCGGTTTAGTCCGGCCCGCACCGTTCACACCTGGTGGCGGTGGTGGAGACCGTGGGACCAGTGCAGGCGCAGGTGCTTGTTCTTCGACATATGCAGCGGGAACCCAGGCCTGTCCCGCGCCACTCTTTGCAAGCCACCAACCTAGCAACAATTAGCATATACGACTAGTCAAGATCCTAGTTTCGGTCTTACCATTATTTTCCTTCTGGACAACCTCAATGATGTCCCCGGCCCTGATGGAAAGTTCATTTTCTCTTTGGCTGGCAAAATCATACAAAACCTTCGCCATGATCTTGGGTTTGGCAGGAGGGGCCGGTGGTGGTGGAGGCGGAGGAGCTCGAGCAGATGACGTCGAGCTCTTGTTACGTGTGTGGCTAGGGATATTGTTGGTAGCAGCCATGGGGGTCGGGACTGCTCGCGGAGTCTGCGCTGTACTCGGGGTCGGGACGGGACGAGGCGCCTGCACTGCAGCTGGAGCACGCTTAGAAGCAGTCGGCCGATTCCCTGTTAGCCGCGATGGTCGGCCACCAGGGCCACCAGGCTTGATAAGTTTGCCTCGAGTAATTGGACGAGGCGGCACAGGATTAGCCCGCGGCATAGGGCGGGAAACCGAAGACGGCGACTCGCCAGGTTGAGTATGAATGGCGCTGCTCTTGTAGAAATCTACAGCTTGTTGTGAATCCTTCAAGACCTTGACTACCTGCATCTTGCCGGGCTTCTTGGCGTATTCTATGGTTTCGCCCATCTTCAAGTTAAATCCACTGGGCATGGCGCGTTGCATATGGGTGAATAGTTCTGTTTTCAGAACACAGTTAAGTAGAGGATCGGGTTCTTGAGGAGAGCCAATGCCTAAAGAAAACCAGTCGTCTCTACTAGTGGAGGCGCCAATGAACTTGATAGCTCCCAAGGGCGCTGAGCGCTCGATTGATACCTGCGGTTGGCCGTTGACGAGTGCCTGTGCGACGATGTAGAATTTACTGTTGGTCACGACAAAGATTCGAGGACTGGGTTTACTTGATCGGCCAAATTTGGCTTCTAGGATTTCTCCGCGGCATGAGAAGAGAGCCTTTTCGTTTGAGGACACCCCGATGGAGTTTCGAATGTGGGACCCAGGTCCTGTGGAAGCATTGATACCCAAGTAATCACCCAAGAAACGACGAGAGCCTAATAAACTGAATCTCCTACGTTCTTTGCGGCCTTGTAGTACTTGGTGGCCACGATCCCTCAATTGGAGATACTCAGCACCGACCTGCTTCTTTCGCCAGAACCGCTGTATCCGAGTCGCCGATTCAGCACGATAAGCTAGATATGCCCTCCACATCCGTTGGATACGAATGGCCATGTTATGCCAGTACCGATCACGCATTGTCTCCAGAGCAAATAACGTCTCGGGAGACTTGATGAACGCTTTTGTTACGCCCATCTGCCATTCTTCTTTGGGAATGCTGGTGTCTTTGAGGATTTGCTTAACGGCTGCCTCGTCTGACCCTTGCCAAGTGTACTCGCCTGCATAAGATGTAGCGGGAGACAAGAGAAAAAAGCGTTCCACGAACTTCTCGTACGATTGACGATAAGCAAAACCGGCTCGTCGAATCCTTACGTTTTCCTGCAAACCGAGATACTTGATCTGATGCAGGACGTTGGGGACATTATATTCTGTGGGCGACTTGTTCTCGTTCGGTTTAATGGTGCGGATATATGACGGCTGACATTTCATCAAAGTATCGACAAGGGCATTTGCCGAAGTACGGATACGATCACCGGCCGTTGGCGGTTGCTTGCGATTGTCCTGATCAACTTGGTGGGGGAAGAGTGTGTGAACGAATTGGTTCGAACTTTGCTGGAAAAGGTTTTGAACCCCTTTAAGTAGCTGGTCCTTGTTTTTATCGGTGATTCCATCCACAGTGTAACTAACATCGCCGGCGTAATGCTTAATGATAAAGTTGCCTTGCCGGGGCGTGAGATGCGGGTTGGACATCCCGTTCACTCTCTGCATGAAAGTTCGGTCACAAGCAGCAGGGTCCGCATGCGCCGTCTTGGTCGCATCCTTTAAAGCAGAAAAGATACCGCCAGGCCCTACATGCTCGATCAAGTCGCAGACAATCTTGTTGTCAAAATACTTGATAGGCGTCCACTGAATCTGCTCGCGAGCATACTCGTCTTGTTCTGCTTTCAGGGTAAGTTGGATGAATATTTGCTGCAGCTTCTCGTTGACGTAGTTAATGCAAAGCTGTTCGAAGCTGTTCTTTTCGAAAATTTCAAAACCATAGATGTCGAGAATACCGATACTATTCGACGTAGCTTGCCTGGCCTTAAGAGACTGGTTGATCCTGCCGACAATCCAGTCAAATAAATTGTAATAGATGGCCATGCTGAGCGCATCTCGCGTGGCGGTGGCTTGGGCGACATTCGTCGGCGACTCAATGACCTCGCCGTTCCTGGGTGTCAAAACTCTAATGGTTATGCCCTTAATCAACTCGGCCGGCGTAACTTCCAGCAGGTAGGCTAAGAAATCTACAACCGACTGATCCCTTACGGCTGCGTAACCGTCATCGCCCTCAATAAACTGAATGTTTCCGGCCCACAAGATAGCAGCGAGCATGCGGAAAACATTGTCCTGCTCCGCTTGGGACAGGCCAATGATATTCATGGCTTGTAAAGTATCCCGATACTCCGCTAGATCGTCAATTCCATCAACGTTGAGGCATTTCGACCGGCTGAGATACGCGTAGGTCTCGGGCTTCTGTATACCGAACATTGTCCTGTAGTTCTCTGAGGCCCCTTTTGCAAACTGGTAGAAGATATGGAAGTTTCGCTCGTTGACAATCTGTCCCACGACTCTCGTTCTCTCTAGAAGGTAGTTCGTAATATCGGCACCGACTGGTTCTCCGTTATTGTTAAAGTGTATCTGGAGATACTTGCCGAAGCGCGACGAGTTGTTATTCCGAAGTGTCTTGGCATTTCCAAAAGATTCGAGCAGAGGATTGGTTGCTAACACCATGTCCTTGATCTGCTTGATATCGCCGCTCTCCCCTCCTGACACGTTGGCGATGTATTGCATGATGCGCTTGGCGGCTTCCGTTTTGCCTGCACCAGACTCTCCGGAAATAATGACACACTGGTTGTCTTTGTATGCTTTCATGTTATAGTAGGCTGACTCGGCGACCGCAAATACGTGCGGAGGCACTTCAAGGCGGTTCTTGCCCTTATACGATTCCAGCACTTCGTCGGTGTAGATGCCGAGATCACGGAAGGGGTTGACCGAAACCAAGACATGGCCGATGTAAGTGTAGATCTCGCGACCTTCGAATCTCTTTTTTAAATTCTCGTTTATAGCCTCATTGGAGACTTTGCTGAGTAGTGTTAGGTCCGAAACGCCTATTTCCTTTTTCTTGGTGGTCTCGAAAGTGGCCTTCTTCGGTCTAGGGGCTTCGCTCCGCGCTGCCGCGCCCCCCGCTTTGTCTTTTGGACGTCTACTGATACCCTGTTTCGAGGGCAGCGATGGTCAGCCACGGCGCAATAATGCGAGGTTTCGGGAGGCATCTAGGACGTACCATGTTGGGCTCGCATGAACCTTTTCGTCAGCCTGACCGATCACGTTCGGAGTAGTTCGGTGTTGGCGGGTCGGGACGAATTACCGTAGAGTCAAACTCTAGAACACGATGAGAAAGCGGCAATGGCAGAAGCAGAGAAAGAAATTGCAAAGGAGATAGAAGAAAGCGAGCCCGGACGAAGAGGAAAAGGTAAAGAGAGGCTTGTTAGGGAAGGTTGTTTTTTTCGCAGAGTGTCGCTCACGACATGGGATCTGTGCAGTCGGGTTGCCTTGGCCTTCCTACGGGAGCCAAGTCGATTCATCCATCACTAATGCCGCCAGCGACGTAATGCAACAACCTTGAAGGGGCTGGTTTACGTTACGTGGCGCGCTACTTAGCGTGGCTGAGCCCGGCGTCAGGTTCCAGTGCACTGGAGTCGCTCGCTGCCCGGCCACCAGGCAGCTGCATTTCCCCGGCATTTCCCGCAGTTGCTGTTCACTAATTCCGCCCACTGCACCTAACCTACAGTGGATAGAGTACCTGTAGATGCCGAGTGGGTTAGTGGCGACGTGCAACACCCACCCCCTATTCGATAAAGAACCTGAACTGGCGGTGTTCTGTTATACCACTTCATTGTTTGAACACGACGGCTCAGCCAGACAAAACCCTGAGGCTTGCATGCCCGCTTATATAACACGATTACGGTTATTTGTACAACAGCCGAATCGTCCAAGGCCGATACCGACCCACATTCATTTACCAACAGCGAGTCAAAGATCTAAACACCTCGATGGCGGTTGTGGCAAGCTCTTGTCGTGTCCCATTGCCATCTTAGATTATCTGCTTACATATGTAGGCACAGCAGACACCAACTTCATCTCTGTCACGGTGCGCCATTTTTTTCATCGATCTGCTCAAGACAGATGGACAGCCTACCTACTTAGCAACATTCATAGTGCCTGAAATGAAGGGACTCGGATAGATAGTGATGCCCTCTGATTCTGAGTGCCTAGAATAGGTAGTTTTGCGTGAGGTCGCCATTACCAGCACGGCGCACCTCGGTGATCAAAAGGATGTTCAGATCATGCGCTGCACTGAGCTATGAAGAACTGCACCTCTTTCCAGAAAGTCACGGTCTTCCTGGTATGCCACCCGATATCCATTTGTCGGCATTTCACCAGCAGTCACTAGCAGTCCTTCGTAAATGTCAGCCTCGATCAAAACACGACTCAGCTCGAGGCGTATATTCTCATTTCCGAAAGCATTGGTGGACAAATCTTGATTTTTCCAAATATCCACTGTACTGTAGCCTTGCATCATATACGCCATACCACGGAAGTTAAACACAACCGCATCTTCACAAAGTATCTTTCCCATTAACTTAAAGAGTATCGGCGTCGCTGTACTCAACAAAAACCCTGCCTGTCTGTTTACGTTCGCAATTAGGCAACGCCAACTAAAAATCCCAAAGCTAAGGACTACGAGACCGTAACTTATACTGACGTGCATCTAAATGAAGACTTGATTGATAACTTGAAATGTTCTAGAGATTCATGATCTATTCCCGATCATGCATTCCCTTGTCAGTGGGCCGTTATACGACGCTTAAGTTACCGATGCACTCACAGTCAAGTTCGCTCGTGAGGCATCATAATCCAGGCTATTTGTGACTATGTATAAACTGTGAACCCAGTCGACGGCTGAGAAAGCGGGGGGGTTGGTTCCAAACGTGGCTGATACATAACACGACTCGTAGTGAAACTCTTCGATTATCAGAACGAACTACTGTACAGAGATACGCAGTGGAACTCTGTCGACCCCGATATCAGAGATTCAAACAAGTAATAGTGCTAATCGCATAATCATGACTTCAATTGTTCTTTTTGTCGCCTTTTCCATTACCTGCAAGTTATAAACTTGTACAGGAGCATAGCACTCATATGTACTCGCACCCAGCGACAGCTAGTCTCGTACAAGTTAACATCAACTTACGGAATGCAGATTCACATTCAGGAATGACAATGCTCTGACAATAAGGCAGCGCCAGATCTTTGTGATTTCAATATTTCGTTAGACGTACTAGGTAGCCTGAGACGTTACTATGTTATGCTAGGTGCCTACCTACCTACTTAGTAACTAATTACCTAGACTCATCAGTACCGCATTTGAACCCCTTATTGCGCACCAACATGCATAGTACTTGCTCAAGTTACCGCAATGGCCGCCTTACGACCCCCTATCTTTGGCGCCATACCGAAATGCGCTCATTTGTGACTTCCTCAGCAAAGACCAGCACTTACCCAAGGCAGACAGACAGCCATCCGTAGGTCTGTTGTCATTGGCCAGCCACGGTTTCGCGCCTAACCTCTTAGTTCTACCACCGGCCGGAGGAGCTCATCCCTCGGTGGTGCAGTACCTCGGCTGCAGACAAGTTGGAACCGGTTCCTCACTCATCTTCGCATATCCTGCGACGGATTAATGTAGTCGCCAAAACACAGCCTGTCCCGCGATGCTGTAGATCCAACCGCACCATGAGACTCAGAAACCGATAGCTTGTTGTTGTTCTCAGCCCAACTATGCCTGACGACCCCTTCTTGGTGTTGATCTCGATCCCTCTCTGGAGCTAGTGCTCCGAGTCTTCGCAATTCCCGTTCAGGTCGATTGGCGGCTTCAGTCTCTCTCGGCTTGCGTCCCGGACCGGCACCATAGGTACCCAGAGAGTCAAGGTATGACTGGGCGCCATCAGGTGCTAGCTGTCCTAGAGTGGGCACCTATCGAAGGTTAGGGACGAGGGCGCATGTGGCTGTGTGTGACCTTTAGCGACCCGAAGCTTATGGCACCTCAGGCCCTGTTCCTCGATGATCACGCCCTCCAGGCAGGCGGTAATACTTATTGGCTTATTAAGAAGATCCCACGTGAGCGCCTGTTGGCAGGATGAGAACTTTGTCGAATGATCATAAGGCCACTTCGAAATCAAGGCACGGCTGCTCTACAATATATACCCTTTGGCTGCTTGAGGCTCTGTTCAGCCCTGCGTCGAAAAAATGGCCTGATTTTTACATCGTACGATTCTTGTCCAGTTCCTTCATGCACGAACAGCACGGGTTCTCACCTTACCATTGGCTGTCACTCTCAACTGCAAGTACTTGTCAAGTTGTATGTACAACTAGGTGTGGGAGTGGGATCGGATCGTTGAAGAACCTAGTGCACCCAGCAAGCACATCTTGGCAGGGGATCTCGGCATCTACAGTACTGTATGCCATTGTACCCAATGCATGGTTGACGATATGGAGGGTACCTAGATCTTGCTGCCACGCTCAGCACGACCGCATCCCCATGGCAATGGAAACACCTCGTGTAGAGGTGCTTCTTGATGCTACTCTTGGATTACATGTACGGATGAACAGGGGCATCTCGTGGAATCCCTCTGGACCTGAGGCCAATCTGTAACGGAAATGGGTCTCCTACCCAGACTTACCCCATGCAGAACCCATGTAGCGCCCCTGTCAGGACCCTTGTCTTCTTTTAGTCGCCTTGTACAGACTCGTCCCCTAGTCTCGCCGTTCGACTGCAGCAGTGTCACCTCCTCCTCCGATTCCCATTGGCTGTATGCACGATATCGTCGTTGCGATGGACGAATCCGCGATGGTGAACAACCGCCCACCAAACTCGCGGCTCCATATTTCACCCCCAACCTGACCAGTTCAGAACCAGTCAATTGGGATACAGAACCGCTCACATTGCCATTATTAGCAGTCTAAGAAACATGTGCAAGATGTCTTACATTAGGCGCTTGAACCCATCTGTCTCTCGATTTCCTTTTTCTCTGTTGACAATTGCTCAACTAGGCGATCAAAAGCTGTTTGGCAGCTCTACGAATGTGTGCACCGTATTCCCCGGCGACTTGATCGAAACTCCTGCTTTGGCCTGTCCACCCCAGGCACATCAAACCCCAGCCGTCTCATCTGCTGCACCGTAGTTCGCTCCGGCGCCGCTACCCGAGCAGACTGCGATTTGCCCCACGGCACGCATGCAATCTGACACCTCATGGACAGTCTGCGAAACTGCCCCTGACGTGTGATCAGCCAAACCCAATCTGTTTTCACAGTCCTTGCCTTTCCCTCCTGAGGTCGGGAATCCCTGTATCAATTGGGTAGCCTTTCTGCTATTCCCCTCGTCATTACACTGTACTGCATCGACAGCAACCGTCATCTCAACCCTACGCCCGCGCGCGTTTCATGATAGCTGACATCCGAAGACACATTAAAATTATCCTTGCGAAAGGAAAACACTCCGTTTGCTGGTCCGGATCCTCCATTTCCCTTCTCACCCCTGGCTACTCCTGCTTACAAGGGTGGTCACCGATCCCTGAGCCTTGGGCTCGTCTTTTATCATCTTATCACTACCCACGGTCGCCATAACTTGTTCCCTCTCCACTCGACTTCGAGGGTGTGGAAAGAGTCGGCTTCCTTTCTAGTCCACCAACTTTCGCTTCATTCGCTGCTGGTTCAGACCGTTCGTTCATTCTTTCGCCGGTAATTTTGTATTCGTTGGTGTTGGATAAGAGGCGCTTTGAGCAGACTTGGAGGATAGGTGGATAAGAAGGGTTTAGGAAATACACGGGTTTTGGAGACCGATTCGCCTCGCCCACGACAGTCGCTGGACATTTCATTCACGGTCGCCATTCAACCAACTCCAATCGACTTACGTCAGTTCGTCGCAGGTCGACATTAATCTTTAAATCCGAGCGTTAGCGAGTAACAGACTATACTCGCCGCCATGGGGCTTGTTGCTTTGACAAAGAAGCAGTTTACTGCGAGTAAACTGATATTCCATTTTCTGTTCTGGGGTTTTCATTGGGGTATATTTGCGTTCGGTTGGTGAGTAGTTTTTGAGCCGGTATTTTCATCTTCATTTTCTAACTTACGACCAGGTATAAACAAGCAAATGAGCCTCGACTGGCGGCACTGAATGGCTTGAAGTGGTCGGTTTGGATTTCGCGAGGTGCTGGTCTTGTCCTGTCATTCGATACTACATTTATCTTACTTCCAGTTTGTCGCACAATAGTAAGATGGATTCGACCCAAGATCAAGTTCTTGCCTCTTGATGAGAACATCTGGTTCCATCGGCAAGTCGCCTATGCCATGCTGTTGTTCACACTGCTGCATGTAGCTGCGCATTACGTCAAGTATGCCATGGTTCCATTTCCACGCAAGGCCTACTGCTGATATGTCTGTAGCTTTTACAACGTTGAGAAGACACAGGTCAGACCTCAGACGGCCATAGAGATCCACTATACCCAGGCCGGTGGTATAACGGGACACATAATGCTTTTCTGCATGTTGTTAATGTACACGACAGCTCATCATCGCATTCGACAGCAATCATTCGAGACGTTTTGGTACACCCATCATTTATTCATCCCATTCCTACTTGGAATGTACACTCACGCTGTCGGCTGCTTCGTCCGTGACATTGCTGACCCTGTTTCACCCTTCGCTGGTGACTTTTTCTGGAACCATTGTATCGGCTATCAGGGCTGGCGGTGGGAGCTTTTTGCGGGCGGACTGTATTTGACTGAGCGACTATATCGTGAGATCCGGGCAGTACGCCCAACAAAGATTACTCGGGTGGTTCGCCATCCTTATGGTGAGTGAATCTGAAGTCCGGGTACGTCGCACCCTGCTAATCAATCGTAGATGTCGTGGAGATTCAGTTCGAAAAGCCATCCTTCAAATACAAGGCGGGCCAGTGGCTCTTCCTACAGGTGCCCAGCGTGTCAAGTTACCAGTGGCACCCGTTTACAATCACATCTTGTCCATATGACCCCTATGTCTCTGTACATGTTCGACAAGTCGGTGATTTCACCAGGGCATTAGGAGATGCTCTGGGTGCCGGTGCAGCTCAGTCTAAACTTTATGAAGGTGTCGACCCGATGGGAATGTACGAGGTTGCGCTTCAGAACGGCCAGCAAATGCCGACTCTCCGCATCGATGGACCCTACGGTGCTCCTGCCGAGGACGTGTTTGACAATGAAATAGCGGTGCTTATTGGTACGGGTATCGGTGTCACACCCTGGGCCTCTATCCTCAAGAATATCTGGCATCTGCGGAACAGCCCCAACCCACCAACACGTCTGCGCCGGGTGGAGTTTATCTGGGTTTGCAAGGATACCGGCTCATTCGAATGGTTCCAGACACTGCTCTCGTCACTCGAATCGCAAAGCTCAGAAGCAGCTCGTATTCCAGGCAGCAATGGCGTCGAGTTTCTCAAAATCCATACCTTCCTCACACAAAAACTGGACATTGACACAGCCCAGAATATTGTGCTCAACAGTGTCGGGTCTGACGTCGATCCTCTAACCGAGCTTAAGGCCAGGACCAACTTTGGTCGCCCCAACTTCGGGGGTATCTTCGAAAACATGCGCAATGGCATTCTCGACCGAACCTACATCAATGGTCTTGAGGGCAGTATGCAGACCACAGTGGGTGTGTATTTCTGCGGTCCCTCCGTGGCTGGTAAGTTCACAGAATTCATCATCTTTCCCCTGAATTTTACTAACACTATTCTCAGCGCGCGACATCCAAAAGGCTGCCAAAGCCGCAACCTGCAGAGAAGTGAAGTTCCGATTCTGGAAAGAACACTTCTAAGCGCGCGTATTCAATTCGATGTACCATTTTATACATTATGGGAATGATTTACTCACGTTTGTGAAGAGTTGCAAGTCGATAGCGGTTGATACGGAACTAGAGATACATTTTTTTTTGCCTCGTAAGACAGGAGGGTAGGCTGGTTGCTACTGGAAGCTCAGATATCCCATCTTCTCCCATCCCCCATTCTCCAAAACTACAGTTAATAGGACGTAAGAGTGACACAGCCTGTGGTCGTTGTAGATAGTCTCTGGCGGAGGCTCAGGCTTCGGCGTCACGGATTACATAACAATTCATATCAAATTAGTATACAATCCAGCGAAACGCTTTTTTTCTTATGCCCAACCAAACAAGCTTTTGAAGCCAATATCCTAGCAATATAATGCGATATCCTGATAAAGGGTAATGAAGACTAGAAATAGCCTAATTGTTGGCGACACCCCCTTGGCGGTTATCGAGACCTGTGCCAACCACATGAGACGTTGCGTGATCTGGCTATTGTGAATGTGTAGTCGCACGGGAAGTGTCAGCTGCCGTGTTTCATGCTGTGCCCCTGCGGTCCAGCTGCTTTACGAGCGCAGACTGGATGAACGTAAACGTACTTCGCCTTGAAGTGCCCGGAAAACAGATTGACTTTCGACGAGCGCAGACATTGCAGAGGCTATGGCGGACGGCAATTCCCGGTGTATGCAGAGGAAATCGTTTTCTGTCAAAGAGCACGATGATGGGATGACAGGCGATAGAATCCAACCCTAGATCATCAACATGCATCTGACATCCGATCGAAATTATTACATATATTATACTTTGTACAGCCCCAACGAAAAAGGAGTGTTTTGCTGCTCGGATTGTCGCATAAGTATCTTATGCTGTTAGGATCACTGAACCTGCCGCTCACTAGCGCCCTCGAGCAGCGCGTAATGTCAACAATCAAATGACTGTATTCTAATTTCTCTATTCGATATCGGTAACGTTAGATATTCTCCCTCTATCTCATGGCTTCATGTAATTCAAGGTTCCCGCGCTGCCGTCGACATTTCTATCGATTGCTGATACGGCGACTTCCTCTCAATCGAGCCCTCTGTACTATTGCAGAGAACTCCCGCATCACGTCCAAAAGAAGGCGTCTCGAGGGATCGCATCCCGGCCTCTTTGCTGACTACCTCCTCGCGGATGCGGAAGGTGAACGCGATCAAGGCGAAGATATCGCGAATGTCGAAAACTTTATAGATCTTGAAGACGCATGCATCATTAGCCTTCTCACTCTCCCCAGTGACATAATACAACCCAATGGGAAGCTATGTTTCTCGTGCAACTCACCAGGCGCCAGCCATAACCCTGGTATTTCTCTCCCGCACGCTTCTGCTCCTCTGACAACTTGTACACGCTCACGCTATACGCATAGTGGAAGAACACGGCGAAAATAACGAGCTCGATCTCTGCCACCAGTGCGGGCACACCTGTTATGAAGTCGACCTGGCTAATTGTGGTAGACTCGGTTATAGAGGCCGGGGCGTGAGAGTCGATGATCGAGAAAATGAACTGTCGTTAGCACCGGATTAGTACCCTTATTTCCATATGCACGCCGTTTTGGAAGAGCTGTAAGATATGAACTACGATGTATTGCTCTTCTTCTGACTGCTCCGATATTCATTACCAGGTTGGCAGGGAAATGGGAGAACTCACATCCTGTGCTACCTGCAAGAAGATCAACGCTTTGAATCCCCAGAGCTTCGCCATAGCCCTATGCTTTTTCACTTCCGACCCTATCGGCAGCGTAGTACGAAGCACATGGAGAAGTGCGGAAAATGTACTGATCGTCTTGAACACAATCAGATATATATGCGCGTGGTGGGCATCATGCGCTGTCAGGCAAAACACGCCCGCCGCTTCGGTGGCGATGATGGCGATCGCTACAGCCCAGATGACAGGCACATTTTGTGCGATACCGACCCAATTGGTACGGAAAGGGTTGAACATGTTCTTATCGGTGATCGAGACTCCGTTTAGCCGAGCCCGGGTGACGAGCGGCGAGAGGAAGATGTCACGACGCGATGGCGTAGACGAGGTTGAGTAAGACGGACCCGACACAGGGGCAGCCAGGGTCTCGCAGATGAAGAGGAAGAAGCACATCAGCGTCACCGGCTCGCAGAATACGACTATCGCGTATACATAGACGTAGTAGCGCGGGATGTAGACTCCGACCCAGAAGACGCTGGCAATGATGGGGAGAAGCAGACAGATTCTGATGATATGTATCTGCTCACGTGGGCGGCTCATGTGTGTGATGTGTCGCCATATGAGAGCGAACGACACTAGGATTGAGAAGAGGCCCAATGCCCCCGATACGATGGTGTTCACATGGTAGAAGTCTTTGGACCCAACAATCGGGTCTGTCGGGACTATATTGGTGACGATCTGGTTAGCAGTTGTTCTGTCTCAAACAAGTAGGTAGAGTATCTAATTTATCATGTTCCGCAAGGAAATAAGCGGTGACTTTTGGGTTCTGTGTTGCAATCTCTTCGCAGATACGGAGGTATAACATAGATATTCAAACTCTTAACGGAACTTGTGAATAAAAACTCACTAGGATCAAGCGGGGACGGCAACTTGCACGACGCATCGCTTCTCCGCGACAGAAGCGAGAGGTCGTCCATGATTCAGCCCTGTGAAAGACGTAATGTCGCGATGTTAGACCAACGACAGACAAATCGCGCCTCGCCCCGAACTCCGAAAGGGAATTAGATGTTCAAGACGAAAGAAAGAGGTTTCTCGAACAGACACAGACGCGGATAGATGAACGTAAAGGATCGAATTGGCTACGCTACCTGAGAAAAATGGAGAGGGATTTCAACGCATTACATAGTCGAAGTAGTAAGCCAGGCAAAGTACCCCAGGAACCCTCGTTTTGTACTAGATAATCGAAGATTACAATAGGGCATCCCCATTTACAACGTCGTACGCTAGTATCCATTGGCAGTTCCACCAACTATCACGGCCCGCATAAGCATGGGGGCGCAGGTTTAGATCGCAGTAGTAGTTGGCTGGGCAGGATCAATTACCATGTACGCGCGTTCAAGCTTTGAGTGACAGGAAATCTGTAGATCAGTCCCTTGAAAAAGAAGGCAAGCGATAGCGATCCCGAACCTCTCCCAAGGGTCCCGATCACTGCAGTTTAGGTATTCTGGTATTTCCACTCCTTTACGCATACACAGCCACCGCCTTTCTCCTTTTAGGATGACAACATCGTCACCACCAATGTTGCGACGCTCAGGGCTCCTGGGCACACTGCATATATTATCTAAACTCCGCCCACACCATCCTTGATCGGGCTCGGTTTCGTACCCCAAAGGAAGAAGCCAAGGGGGCGCCCCATTTCTCGAATAATTTGATAAAAATGAGGCTTGGCGCCAGCGACACACTTTTTTCACGACCATGCACGCCCAACCCGGCTCTCCGAATGCGTGTATGGTAGTTGCTAACGCAGCGCTAAAATGATACTCATCCGATCCATTCTGTCGTACACTAGTGTCTACTAACGTGGATACACTACCGTAAACTCTTTCTCGGTATCTTCCTCCGCTTGGGGTTTAGATGGCATCTATCTAATTCCAATTGACAATGATGTACATGAGGTCGGTGGTCATTGGGTACGCATAATTTGGTAAATGTGTCAATCGAAGGATCAACAAGCTCTTGCTCCTGAATGACGTTTCTTTCGCACAGCCTTATGGATTGCCGTAGTGCCAGGATCAAGCAGAGCTTATGCCGGTATTTGCTATTTCCCAGACCAACTGCATAAGTAGGTGTGTTGACTAAGGCAGTGCCCTGTTGACCCATCCCATACCCGAAGCAGTGCTTAGATAAGTGTCTGACCATATGCTATTGGAAAAGGCAAGATCGACATCGTTACGCAAATCTGTAAATGACTAATAAAGGATGACCGTAATCTCAAGTGGAGAGAGTCTATCAATTCACTACCGCTAGCCTGAGCAAGAGGTAAACGGGTACCTACTTAACCAAACAGATTCCGAATACCTTCACTTACTCAAAGCCTTCTGATAGCCGCGCAATAACAGAGCTTCAATCAAGTCTTACCATGCCTTTCAATGAAGAGATAACTAACAGTCTCATTGGTCTAGCACAACTTGCACGGTATACAGAAGCACAGGTGAGCGGAAGACCATCACCAATCGCCTGTACTGTTGTATAAGCATCGCATTGCTTCCTATCTGACCTGCATTGAAACAGCCACCTCGAAACCATACCGACCCAATAGGTAGAGTCCTGGTCAAGAGGAAGCCTAAGCAAGCCACAGGCTTCTTGCGGCTCACCTTTTGTTCCAAGGGCACAATGCTATGAGTGCGTTACATGCATCCGCTCCAATCGCACGCAGGTCCAAACTTGGGTAAAGCTGAGGCTATCTTCAACCACTTCCAAGCCACACTGTTTACGTATCCTTGTTATACAAAGAAGCGCCACATAGGGATAGTGTTAGTCATGTTCTATAATACTATTCCCTGCAGTTAACCCAACAAGCCCCAAGTGCCCCTATCACAGGCATACGCACATTAATGCATCTTCAACTCTTCAGCCAACGGCGTTGACAATTAGTCAGATGAATACCCGAGGCTGTGTACTTTCAGCACCTGCGTCATACAAAGCTAGGCCACCGCAAAGTAGCAAGCATGCCCAAAATCTCACCAATATTTATCAGACGGCAGTTTCCAAGAGCGAGTACACAGAGTGCTGAGGTGCTGTCATTATCTCAATACTGTCGACTGCACTAAGGACCATACGATTTGAAACCCCGCTCTCCAGAAGCATTCCCCGTGATCATTACAGCATCGATATAAGAGTAGCGACATTGACAAATAATCCTTTTCAAGTGTGCAGGGGTTCGAGACAGCCACATGGTGGCTAAGCCCTATAGTAATATTTATTCCTTTTTGGCTGCCATTCTTTCGTTACAAGATCTAAGATCTCCCCACGTATCACTGAGAATGCAAAGATTTGCTCACAAGTTATTAAACCTCCCTCATACTGTAAATGTGAGCATAGAGTTCGTGATTTCTCAGTCGTTCTAACCTACAAAAAAAAGGTTAAGCAGCTGAAAAGTTTATATCTAAATAGCTTTCTCCAAACGTATAGTCGAAGTCTCGAACAGGAATATCATGCACAAGGTAAATTCTCGGGGCAAGAACATGAAGTTAAAGTGGAACAGACAGAGGTCGATAACTAAACAAGCCAGATTTATGCCTCGGCGCCTTGCGGGTCATTTGCAGGTTTCCAACATATCATGAATGAAAGTAGTTCGCATATCTAACTGACCCAGTAGCTGACTTCTATTCCCGAGTGGTACAAGATTTATGCATGAATTTTCATCCCGCAATCCTCCTGATTCCACGATAACTAATATTAGGTAAGCAGCAGTAGAAGGTGGCGACAGTCAGCTTCGTCTTACGGATTCGCATCCAGTAAAGCCGGAAATTCACTGAGATGATCATTCAAGTCCGCATGACAAGTGGTTGGCCCAGACACCGCCAACGTATGGGTCTCAGAGGATAAATTGGTTCAAAATACTTCTTGTAGATGGGGTGCAAGTGTATTGGTTTCTGATTAGGCTTATAGCAACACTTTACCAAACATGAAATGAGCTTTTTTTCTGTGGATGGTTCCTTTTGAGCTTGGTTGGACCTAATTAAGGGTGAAAAGATTGGAAGTCGAGCTCATGACTAGTTATGTAAAGAAACAAGAATAATGGGTGCCAATGCTGTCTGCGCTAGATCGATCCGTCTAATTCATAATCTCAACAATAAAAATATGTGTTGAGAAGACAATGCTTTCCGATGCATCTTTCCTGGACATCGCTGCTTTTTGCCCAACTCTCGAGCATCAATGATTCCAGGGGTGGCCGCGATATACAGAGCTTTCAGCCGCGTGCACTGAAGGTTTATCCCGTCTGTCCTCTATGAGCCGCGTCGTCTCATCGACATCAATACCTTCCTCATAGAGGGTGATGTGCTTATCTAGACACCAGCGAGGCATTCGTACTTGGCCGTTTCTACGATCGAGCTGAAAAGTGAGAAGATTGTTGAGTAACGTGAAAGCCCTGCCGTAGGAGTAGACCATTATCGAAACTGTTGGTGAGGAGGGTACAATCTTGACTTTGGCAGGGTACTCGGACTTGTAGACTAGGTCTATGGTGTCGTTGTCGCTGGGCTTCATGTGGTGGTTGGTGTACCACTGAATCAACTTCCGATGCTCGAAGATGAATCTTGGCGTTTGCGTTAGTAATGGTTAAGCCCATCCTATAACGACGCTCAAGCGGAGAGAGAAAGAGGATAAGGGAGGGGGGTAATAGCATACAGTAATGTGTGCGGAGAATCGGGACCATCCCAGGGCGACGGCACTTCAAGGTTGTACCCCTCGTTGAGAATCGCGTGCCACAAGTACTCTGTGTAACCGTTCCCTACAGTCTCATTCACGGCTTCGTCGTAGCATTGTGCGCATTCTTGTAAGATGAGCGCGACCATATCTGCTCGGGCTAGGGAATTGGCTAGATGTAGGAAGGGCTGGACGGTAGTCACAGAGAACGCTAACAATCCGGGAGACAGTAAGTGATGTGGTGTATGACGCCAGTGTGTTAGATGTCTCCGAAAGTTCTCAACGTCGTTTTTGATTACAGTCTGGTGCATTGAGCGCATACAAGGGTGGTTGAGGTAGTGATGTTGGGAATGGCACACGGGCATTCTGCCTCCATTCATCGGGTGAAAGGACGCTCGGCCGATGGCTGTCCTTGCCGGATACCGCTCATGACTTGGTTTATTCCTCCAGTTTTTGCTGAGCTGGTTCATGGTTGAGGGGATATCTTATCTAGGTATGTAACTCATCTGCTCCCTGGTAAGACGAATTTGGCAGATATAAATCATTATAGTTATGCGCCTGTTTACCAAGCTTTAGTATTGCATAGCAAATTTGCATCTTGTATGTCGATTAGTATAGTTTCTGCTAAAAGTTTGGCAAAACCTGTGAGATCGTGCACTGTCTCTTTATTGCCGAATAACCCTAACAGATGGATAAACCTGACAACTCTTGCGCCTAGACTTTGTGAAGCGGTCGACTATGATAGAGTTGTTTGAAAAGTGAATGTTGGTCAACGCCAAATACACAAACAATAGTATGATAAAATGGAACAAGAGTAATTATATGGCGGGACTATCATATGTGCCACGGAAACCATGCCGTGAGACTAAACTTTACTATACGCATCTCAAGGTTCATCAACGGGCGGGCCCGCCTTGCCCTGGGTTCGTATCCCTAACCCATGGCCCTTTTCACGAAGACTAAGCAGGATCAAAATGCATGAATGCGCTGATATTCGTCTTTTGATTTCCGTAAGATAAGTGTCTAACCGAGCAAATATATATGATTATATCCCGCATAGATATGTCTAGTATTATTATATACCCGCCGTGCCATGATTTCTAGTGACTGAGAATAAAGTTAAATCTCACGCCTTATTACTCATTTCCATAGCCTGCTTCCAACATCGGAGGATAGTAGCCCAATACTGTTCCGGGTGCATCCGCATGTGGCCTACGTGCGGCGAGCCCTTGAACTCTTCTAGCACCGTGCTATACCCTTTACTCCGGGCAGTAGCAGCCTGCTCTTCTAGGTCTTCCCACCCTATTAGATCGTCTTCTTTCGAATAACAAAACAGCCTCAGCGCCTTCGGGGTCGCATAGCCGTGTTCGGTGAATATCCGAGCACTGTGTACGCCCGAGGGCTCAATGCCCACGGCTATCGCGGAGAAGTTCATCATAAATAGGAATGCGGCGCAGAGCGCCTGCGTGAACTTGAAAGGCAGGGGAAGCCATTTGGGAATTCCCATTGCCATCGCCCGGCTCCAGCGCCAGACTTCAGAGCTGAAGTTCAAGCTGCCCGGTGTCGAGTCGGAGACGCAGAGATGGTGCGGCAGTGCGGCGTCCTGGCCGTGGCGTTCACGGTACGCGTTCAATTGTCGCTGCGGCAGAGATGCCGCCCGTGTTCGACATGATGTGCATAATGACCTGCTCGGAGCCGTCGTCCTTTGTGGGGAAGAAAGTGTCAATGATGGGGCGCATGGCCTCTGTCCGCTGTGCAAGTAGCTGGGTTGTGGCAGCAAAGATGGGGTTGATAATGACTACAATCCTGGCCGAAGGGAAGAGTGCATGATAGCCCTCGGAATATTTGGCTATCTTGGGAGTCAGCATATGATACTTGACGGAGAGAAAGGAGAACTATCTGAGAGATCGCTTACCGACATGTCTCGGACTTCCATCTCCCCATCCATATATCAGGATCGTGGTTGGGTCAGCAGCCGTCGTCCTAGTCCTGGCACTTTCCGAGTCCGAGCCGTTCTTCTCCTTCCGAATGAAGATGCGGTTTGATATGGGTGTATACCCCGGAAAAGCTGGGGCTTTGGCAACCATATTGGTTGGGCTTTTAGGTGTACACAGCTTATGCTTCAGACACCCTGATTCACAGTCTACGCCCGGTAGCACCTTTTAATCTCCGATTCACGGTATCACGGTAGCTTAATGATGCAATGCAACAAACTTTGATGCAAGTCATATATCGACATTGACTAGTATAACAGGGACCGAGACAATGGCTTTAAAGCTTGTTCAACCAGCACAATCACAAGCCTCTCGAATAGAGATCCTGTCGGTATCAAGATTGTTGACTTGTTGGGAATTGTACCCCTGACTCCTGAATCTAGCGCAGCGGCCAGATCTAATCGATAAGCTGCCGTACATACCGAGGCTTGTGGGTCTATGAATCTCCGGCGAAATTCGAGAGAATTCAGCAGAGGACCCGAAGATCCGAGGCAAGTTAGTCAGGTAGGTAGTGTAGCCTATCTCAGCTCCTTGGCCGGATTGAGTACCCGCACTGGTTCTATTCGCGTCTACGATGCCCACCCAGATGCTGCAGTCTCTACAAGTTGTCTTCTGTTACACGTAGGTGACACCTGTACGCTGTTTCTTATGTCGGCTTCGGTGAACACCTTCGGCTATACACCTCTGTACACCTTCGTATTCTCAGAATGTCTTATTTGTGTTGAACATGAAGGTATTCAGCCCTCACTTATTTGAGTCAATTGGTACCACCTTGGTGGTTAGTCACCCTTGGGACCTCTGTATATAGATCCAAGCTAGCCAGTCAGGTCTGTACGTTCTGAAGGAGTAGATCCAAGGACCTAGTCAAGACCTTGAAGATTATTGTTGAAATTGAAGTCATCTTCCAAGTCCTGAACCCCAGCCCTTGTTATATCTTCACCAACACGATCCGACAGACTTACCTACTCACCTAGTCCCCGCAACCCAGACGCACCATTTGTTGATGACCTGGAGCCGTTCTCGGTACCGAGAGGTCGGAAAGCCCTGCGAACACTGTTGTCCTTGCGTTGATTCTCGCATGGCATAGCGGCGTTCGGCTTGCCGGCCGGTTGACCGTTGGGTTTTGCGGGGGCTTCCGTAGGTGTGACCATTCACGTGGCACTTGCACAGAGGCTATTGGGGGAGATATGGTTGGGTTATTTCCGTCTCTTGGCAGAAGAAAACAGGAACAACTCGACACATACTGGTATTCCTAATGCTTAGAGACGGAATGTTCGCGATGCTGTAGATGTCGATTCGGAATCGGAAGATGGCTGTAATAAACCCATTCTAATAGGTACCGTATAGTTTCGCTATTTCCGCCGCTTGGCGGGCCCATTTTAACACCAACTAAACCCCTTTAAGAGACATAAAAGAGGGGTTAGTAAGTCATGTAATATGCCTTGGCAACTAGTTGAGAAGCTGAATAACGGGTGTAAATCAGTTGCGTAATGTTGTTTAAAGAGTGAATAAGCGTGGGTTTGAAACCAGGACCTGGTTGCCGGTTGATTTTTAGCTCTTGTTTCTTTGAACAGCTGGTATACATCGTAAAGCCTCTTCAAGGTCATGCCAAACTGGTCTCAACTAATTGCCAAGGCATAGCACATGACTTACTAACCCCTCTTTTATGTCTCTTAAAGTAGTGTTAAAATGGGCCCGCTAAGCGGCGGAAATAGCGAAACTATACGATATGCAAAGAGGATAACCCTCTACGGGGACTATGTAGTTGGCTTGCACTATGTGTAGTATCTAATAATAGAAAGATGATCAATGATATTTGATTTTTCACACCCACGCTATCGTGTCACAGCCTTACGGATTGACATTGGCGGATAATAGGAACGCTGCCGCCGGATGCAATAACGTTTTGAGACATGCTTCTCGTGTTCCTCGCCAAGAGCGAAGACTCCAAGGTGGTGAGATGTGGTGTGTTCTCAGTCGGGTAATGACTTGTATGGGATATAACAAATAAGACCGAGAGCCCCTGTATGCCGAATTGCTATCATGTCATTAGTTATTAGACTTGGAGGCAGATATCTCGAGTGTAAACACTTATAGGATCTCATGTTCTTTGGCAAAAGTTTACATTGCACCTCGTAACCGACTTCCAACACTGGTAAAATCCGCTTACATATGCAGGTAGAGTTAACTAATTCTACTACTTCTGGATGCCAAGTCTAGGCGGACCGAAACGTCTGACGCCAAGACAGCCTTGAAATCATCAGCTAAGATTGGAAGATGTCTGCTGTATTGAGCAGAAGTTCCAAGTCCTAGAGCTGATCTTGTTCAGCGAAACGGTGAGGTTATTGTACCACTTGTAGTAGCACCCTTCATCTCTCCTGTCCGGATGAGTGAATGAGTGAGTGAGTTATCCACGTTGGGTAACTGAATGTATCGTTGGAGTAAGTTCTGGTTGAACGAGAGCCGGCACTAGGCACTCCGCAAACTCCACCACAGGGACAACCTTCGCATAACGATTGAGGAAAAAGATCTGATGATGGTGATTGTGAGGGTTGGCACTCACAATTATAGTACAATTGTGGGACAGGGGACTTGGGTCTTGGGCGCCAGGAGTAGTGCTAGATCTAAGATTATAGTGTGCAATCCTCCATAATGCTCATCGTAGATCACGAACGGGTTGCACACAGCTGGCACTAATAATAAGGCTGGCTACCCTGTGATACATGGGAAGCAAACAAACACTGTCCTACTTAGATTACATATAAGAAGCTGAGAGGCACGTTCAGTTTTGTAAGGAGGGCCATTGTCGTTATCGCATCTCGCGCATCTCACGCACTTGTTCCTTACCGCAGAGACCACCTCTTGCCTGTTTTCCTTTCCGATTGATCCAACCTCACTTACCACTAGCCATAATGTCTCTGTCTCTGAAAGCTCGCGTCACCGCCTTAGCCTTGATGGCTGGGCCCGGCTTCGTAGCCGCTAAACCTTGCTCGGGAACGAACTCGACTACACCAACCCCGACCCCGTCGCCGTGTGTAGACCCTCCTAACCAGACGACCGGTGTACGTATTGGCCCTGGCCTTTTGTTCCCCGCCACCGGTTTTAGAAGCAGAACGCGCTCGCGTGGCAGAGGAACCACAGATTCAATAAACGAGTTAGACGTTCGTACTAACGAATGGTGAAGTACCCGGACTATGACCTCTTCTGCAAATGCGACGCGACCCAGGCAAAGGCCTGGGGCAACCCATACCTAGGTCTCGTCCGATGCGACACCACCTGCACGCCCGCAAAGGCGGAACAGAGAGAAGAGCACAACGACAAGACCGCCTCTCTCTCAGACTGCATGAACGCATGCACCGGCTCTTTCGAGAAAGCAAAACGTCAGGACGACGAGTACTGGTTCTGCCACGGCGTCAACTACAGGGAAGGAGAGCTCTGCGAGTTCTTCGGATCCCTGGGCGAGAGGACCTTCGAGGCAGGGTCAGGCACTGACTGCTTCTACATCGACGGTCTGGATGGTTAGGCGAAAAACTGGTTCGTTTGGCCAATGGGCTAGGTTACCTGCTACCCGATTGAGGATCCTTGCGCGCGGATACGCAATGGGCTACACTGCAGCAGCGGCTGGGGTGGTATACTTTATATGAAATTATAGTACCTGTTCATATCTCGCTCGTCCTGCCCAATACCATCACTTTCCCGTTATAGCATCACGTGATTTCTTGTCTGACGTTCGTCAGCTGCTTAGCGCCTGGCAATGAACGCCCTCTCCGCTTTATCGTCCATAGGACCTGTTTGATGTTTCTCATGCCCCTTTAAAAATCCAGGTACTGCTCGCAAGTCGCCTACATGTCTGCAATACCCCCAGTCCCAGTGTATGTCTCCCGGATCAAGAGATTGTTTCTCGGCGTTTGCTGATGGAATACGAGATACGTGCCCCCGCTACATGAAATGGCCTCGCCGTTCCCCTGCGGCTTATGCGGCTTGGACGGTCGCCGGGGACCCGACAACCAATGGTCGAATCAATTTCGAGCGTTGTACTGCGTAGGGTTGGACACTAGTCAACCGCGGCTTTCGGGGGTCAATTTCTGCCGGAGGTTTGTGTCTAATGTATTCCCGCCCTTGCCTCATCAGCGATATGATGAAGGCCTCGATTTCTCCACATACATCCAGCTGCATCCTCATGGCCCACCGAGTCCTCAGGAACTTCAAACTCTCCCAAACTGGGCCTGGGGTTTTCATTTCCACGATTCTTGCTGGAGGCTACTCGAGCAGGCATCCGCACCTGCCCCTGTCGATCTGAAGTTGCTGTGGCGTATCTTGCACTCAATTCCATATGCGGCAAGTCTTCCTCTCTGGGGACATAATTTCGGCGGGCTGTACCTGGGTAGCAGGAGAGAGAATCGTGGCGGCGACCGCTTTGTGATTCTAGGGGGCTCATCCGGCCTCATTATCCCAAGCGCGTGCCACGATCCCTTCGAGATTCCTGAGCTGAAGACTCGACTCGATCAGCACCGGATTAAGAATGACGGTACCGCACTAACGGACGAAAAGTCGATGCCTATCACACCCACGTCAACTGGAACTTCAGATCCGTTTTCTTCCCTGCCAGGAGAATTGAGAGAGATCATTCTGACATACGTAGATTCCGAGGATATCCTCTCTTTCCGTCTTTCATCGCGCGCAGTAGCCGCCACTCCTCTGTCTCAATATTTCTTTCAGAGCAGATTTTGGTCCGGCCGGGAGCTAGGCTTCTATTTCGACGGGTTTCTGCTTAGCCCGGCCGAGAAGATTGGCATCGACTGGCGGGGACTATACCGCTCGTCGAAGGAAAGAATCAAGTACAACATGGTTGGCCTTGGGGAGAGAAATAGGCTCCGTATATGGAAGCAGACAATTCAACCGCTGACGCAAGCTATGCATGAGATTACCAAACTGAGCGCGCTGAAAGGCAAGCCTGAGTCAGACTGGCCCCAAGAGTCGGACGAGAACCCCGGAGGTACATGGAAGTCCATTGAATCGTTACACTACCTCGACCCTGAACTGGTAGGTGCTATCCAGCGGCAGTCCATCCAAGTGGAAATCGAACTGCCCTCGTCCAATATCGAGGCCATCCATGTCAGTTTCGTAGACTTCTTTGGCACCAAATATATCTCCGGCCTCGCTTTCGAGACGGAGAACGGCGAAGACATCGAGATTGGCTACATCAAGCCCGGTTCGGAGGAGCCCTTGCTCGTCGAAGCTTGTCTCGAAGGGTACGTATAAACCCCCCCGGCACCAGATGCCTTATTCTTCTCGTATCGCATTATTTAGCAAGTTCTATGTCATAGAAGTTGGAGACCTAGACTAACAGGTTTCCATGCGCGCAGTTTGCATGCTGTCGTCGATTACTGCGGATTCAAGGCGATATCACCTTACACAAGTAAACACATGGAAACCGAATACCTGGACTGGGCCGGTGATAAAGGAAATCTGGCCGTGCAGACACTGAGGTGCAGTGGAGGTGCAGTTCGAAAACTTCGAGCTACCTTCGACGTAAGACATCGCGACGATCTCTCTAACTGGGCGTACATTGGATACTAAACCATCTCTTACAGGGATTCCGAATGCAATCGCTTCATCTACCATAATGTGGTATCGGGCGTCTATTTTTTCTTACACACGTACTAAACAGGCAAGTAATAGATGCTTGACAGCGCATTTTGCTTTCTCTAGAATATCCACTTGTCTATGTTGCCAGAAGGTGGCAGAAGAACTCGGGTGTACATTACCACCACGGTATATTCGCAAGCTATTGATGCATAACCTCAATTTCTTAATCACTGGACCAAACCAACGCCGGGCGGCATTAGTCCTACCGATATCTACTCAAGTATAGAACAAAGCCTTACGCTACCATACTGGCTATGCGTCAATGAGTGCGTTGTCGTATCCCTGTGATTAACGGCATAGTCTCCGTACGGATAGCCCTTCTTGAGATATACAGTCCTGAGACAATAGGGTGATTGGATTGGCCCGCCATGTCTAGCGTTGGCGTGTCAATAATAACCCACTTGGATATCTCTCACTTGTGCATGGAATCTTTGCAGATACACAGGCATAATGTCTATTTATAACGCTACAATGACCTTATAGAGTACTCGGATGGCGTCATAGGAGAGAGTAAATCATTTGTGGTGAGAATTGCCAAAAACCCGATATCTTCTTTTAGCACCTTGCCCTCCCGACTTTGACCATCAATTTGTCGCCGTCGTCGGTTAGTTTTCCATAGAACGAGCCGTCCCTGCCGCCGCCAGAGCAGTGATCGAGAATCCATTTTGCGTAATCTCCAAACGTGTTGCAAGGACGCGGGTTGAAATCATTATTATCGGTATTGCATATTACGATAGCAGTCGTCCAACTGCAGCTGATCCGTCCGCAAGATCGGGGCTTGTTTGTACAGATCGTTTTGTCGGGCAACATCTTCAAATAGTTAACGCCATCCGAGAGTGCTGCACGTGAGATACTGGCCCCGCCACAATCAAGCTTCATATCCTGCGCACACGGCTAGGTAAGTCACTGCCTTAGAGGTACTTGTGGATCATCTCCAATGTATACTGAGTGACTTGCGTTGAAATTCGGTATTTCTTTCTTCGTAAGGGTCTGATTCTCGGAATCGGAAAGAAAACCCGGCATGTAATCAGGTCCCTTGATTTGTCTCATCTGATAGATCACATGCTGAACGGCAATGTCAGATTGGTTTATTATAGGTATGAAGAGTGATGTATATTCTCGGTACCTGGATTGTACCCGTGAAAACCTTATCTTTGTGGAAATCATCGAAGCCACGCCATTGAATATCACTGTATGAGTAGTTGTCCGGAATCTCTGTACGGAAACCCAGGCTATCGGGCAGGTTGGTTTCCTGTATAGGAGCGTGGATTAGCTTGCGCGAACGAAACTAAGTCGGAACACGGCACTCGTACTTGGGGGATCACAGCTGCCTAGGCTGTCGCGAGGAGCGAAATGAAGTAGAGAGACAGCATGGCGTTTGTATGGAAGAATGATGCAGGTACACAACCTACAGCTGAAGGCGTTTTCGTCTGTTGGTCTTGTTGGCAATGGAAGCTCTAGGTGATAGAGCTTATGTCACACTTGAGGGGGGGTATGTATAATACTAGTGTCTGGTAACTGTGATGAGATCAATATTAACGATAATCAATGAATGGACAAAGGGTCTGATGTTGAGTGGTAGTAGTAAGTGGTAGATGAGACGGATTGAGTTGAAGAAGTTTAGTAATGATAGCAATCTGGATGTTCCCAGATCATCAACATAGCGTCCTCTCGTTGTTGCCATTCTCCTACGCCCTATCTAAGGTCCTTCCTTCAGTTCGGCCTCCGTGACTACCTAGATACCTCTGTAGGTAGCCATGAGGAAGGGAAGGGGCTCGGGACCTCTCAATCCCCCAGCCCCTGCCTAACTTGAAGTATCTTAGGTACCTACCTAGGGATGAGTCGCGGGGGACCTGGGCAAGTGCATGCATCTTGAATGTGTAGTAGGGGTGGTGCATGGTATTCGGTACTTGGTAGGAGGTAGAGAGCGAGATCGGCGCCGGGACATGAATCATCCCACCTTGGAAACTGGTCGCAGACTTACTTGCCCCGCTATAAAGTTGCTCGACGACTGCGCATCCACCGGGTATTGGCGGATTCATGGACTCTAACAAACAACAACAACAACAACCACAGCAGCATATATCAGCTCGATCTATAAATCATTGCGTGGTTCTGCTGTATCAATTCTCTCACTGTCTGCTCAATACTTGTTCACATTGCCATATCACGAATATCTAAGCAGCAGCCATGGCTCCCACAATCCTCCACCTGCGTCATGAGGACAAGCCGCTCGAGCATCGGTCCGCTCTCACCCCCACCACCGCAAAGGCTCTGATTGATGCCGGTTATACTGTGAACGTCGAGAAGAGCCCTGCGCGCATATTTGATGATGAAGAGTTCTCGTCGGTTGGCTGCACGCTCGTCCCCACCGGCAGCTGGCGCGAGGCCCCAGCCGACCACATCATTGTCGGCCTAAAGGAGCTCCCCGAGGAGGAGTGTGAGTGGCAGAAGAATCCTTGTCGCAATCTTTCTACGACGATGACCCATTAGCTAATTAATCGCCCTACATTGTGCGCCTTTTCATAGTTCCTCTAAAGCATGTTCATGTGCAATTCGCGCACTGCTATAAGTTTCAGGGTGGCTGGGAAACGGTACTTGCCCGCTTCCCCCGCGGAGGCGGAACCCTTCTCGACCTCGAGTTCCTTCAAGACCCTAAGACCGGCCGCCGCGTCGCAGCTTTCGGATACAGCGCAGGGTTCAGCGGTAGCGCTCTCGCTCTGAAGAATTGGGCCTGGCAGCAAACGCACGCCGGCGAGCCGCTCCCCGGCGTCGAGTCATATCCCAACGAAGATGCGTTAATCTCAGATATCAAGAGTGATCTCGAGGCCGCGCGGGCCAAGGCCGGACGTCTACCTAAGGTAATTGTCATTGGCGCGCTGGGACGCTGTGGACGTGGAGCAGTCGACATGTGTCTCAAGGCTGGTATTCCAGATGAGCAGATCCTCAAGTGGGATATGGCAGAGACCGCCAAGGGAGGGCCCTTCCAGGAAATCCACGAGAGCGATATCTTTGTCAACTGCATCTACCTAACATCCAAGATCCCACACTTCGTAGACTTGGAGTCGCTGAAAGCCCCCGGGCGCAAGCTTACAGTCGTCTGTGATGTATCAGCCGATACCACAAACCCCAACAACCCTAGTAAGAGACCATGCATCAGCTACAATATGATCATCATATTCAGGCCTTTTCGACCCAATTCGCTAACCTCAATACCAATTTAGTTCCGATTTACACAGTCGCCACAACCTTCAGCAACCCCACAGTTCCTGTAGAGGGACTAGAAGGCGAGCCGCTAAGTGTCATAAGCATCGACCATCTACCTTCGTTGTTACCACGAGAATCATCAGAAGCCTTCAGCAACGACCTCTTACCCTATTTACTTAAGCTCAATGACTGGCAGAACGACCCTGTCTGGGCTGGTGCCAAGAAGCTATTTGATGAGAAGGTCCAGACGTTACCCAAGGAAGCTTTGAACTAGAGGATTTTCTGAAACGGAAATGGAAACTGTCTACAGGTTAGAGCAATTCCAAAAAGGTAGGGACCTGGGTATTAAACTATGTTACGGAAGACAAAAATGATAGAGAATCTCTGAAACGAATTAGAATAGAAGAAAAGGTCTCCCGCTCTTTCAGAGCACTAGGAAGAGTGGATTTCTTAGACCAAAGAAGCTATCTAAAATGATAAAGGACTGAACAGATTCCTAGTTGTGAGGTTCAGGTGTTGTTAGACATGACAAGTTCACTTGCCGAGTCAATATAATCGGAATCTCACTGTATTATCTCTGAACGAGCTAAATCTCGAAAGTGCTCTTGATCAAGCAATGTCACCACTAATTCTCACAGAAAATGTCGGGAAGCAGCCTGATAAGACTTTTTTAACTTCTATATCAATCAGCTGGCTAGCTACGTCAACAAGCGGATAGTGAGAAAAAAAAATCGTCAAAATAACCAAGAAACGCCGGCCATGAGATGCATGCATATGGGGATAGAGTGAGTACTAAGTACATGGGTCAAAAAAGCACTGGTAATATACATCCTTGGGATCGTTCATCAGAGGGGGGACCAACGATCTCTTCTCCCTTTCTAATTTCTTTTATGCTGGGACCCTTTTGCGCCCCTTCCCCTAGATAGATAGATAGATAGATAGATAGCCAACGCTACCTCCTCTCACTGCCCTCAGAGCCCGGACTAGCAGCTGTCGTCGCGGCTCGCGCCTGCGCACAGCGCCGCCGATGCGCTCGGGGCGTTCCAGCTTCTCGAGCTCGCGCCGGAGGTCCTCGGGGTCGCGCTCGGGCAGGCCCCACCACTCGCGGTGGAACTTCTCTTGCTCGAGCTTGCGGCGCTCCTTGCGCTCGCGCTCGCGGGCGCGCGTCATGCGGGCGGCGAACCAGTCCTCGCGCGCGCGGTCGTGCTCCTCGGGTGTCGCGTGCGCCTGCATGCAGTTGTTCATGGCGAGGCTGAGCGCGCGGCAGGCGAAGGGGATGCTGAAGGTGCGGCCGCGGGCGCAGTCTGCGAATGCTAAACCGGGGGTTGTCAGTTTCGGCTTCTCTGTTGATTTATAATGATCAAGACGACATGGGGAATTTCAGTAAAGAGGAGGAGCGTGTTGGGGGAAATACCAATTTCTGAGACAGAGCAAAAGAGGGTATTCATGGGTGATTAAGTGTGTGGCCGTGTGCATATATATGCATGAATTTCGAGGTGGGAGGGAGAGAGTCAGAGTAGATATATAGGGGCCATACCTTTGATATCATCGGCACAATGCGCCCTCACGCGCGCATTGAACACTTCCCGCACTTGCGCCTCCTGGCTAGCGGACAGCGGCAGCGGATTCCGCGACGGCATCGGCAGACGTTCTTCTCCCCCTTCCGGCCTCCTGCTGCTGCCGCCACTACTCCTGCTCCTGTCTATGTCCCCTGCTGGCGCCATCGTGATCGGTGTCGCTTGCGCTGCTGCAACTGCGGTGGCCATGGGCCAGCCTGGCTAAGGAGTCTGGGGAAATGTCGCGTGGGCCGGAAGCGTCGATCGATATTTACTTGGTGACGGAATTGGGTCGTGGGCTCGAGTGAGCAAGTGGATAGCGGCGTAGAATCCGAATCCCAACTCCTAGAAGCAGCTTTCTTCGAATACTATGTCTGGAGATGCTCGACGGTATGTACCTAGGCGAGGTACGTATGTGGGGTTTGCGCAATTTCGATTTGATAAGACGCTTTGAATGGTCTTTCCTATCAATTTTTGGGTCGGGCCAAGAGCTGTCCGTCAACAGCACAAACTTGAGCAATTTCTATAATTCGTTTCATCGTAACTGAGGGCGATCTCGCCTTGGCACGGAAGCATCTCCATTGCTGTGGTACTGAGCTCGAACCACTAAGAAATACTGCCGACCCACACCGCTGCCCTGCATAAGCACTGCTCTAGGGTAGCTGACGACCCCCTTTGATAAGACACAAAAGATGAGTTGACTAGTTAGGGCTGGTTTGGCCAACACCAAATCATTTTATCACAATGCAATATAAATATTCAGCTTACTGTGGCCCTAGGCAGATAGTTTTTGGAGTGTAGAGATTGGTATTGAGAATTCCACATGAGCTGTGAATGAGATGTTGGTATTGTCATCATGAGACTGCTACAGGATCTAACAAGTTACTTTTACTTTTCCAGGGTTGGTGTATTTGGCACCGTACTCGAAACTGATTCATCCCTATCAATATCCAAGCTTTCCTTCTCTTTGCCTGTCTTTTTCTTCAACGTGAACCTTGAACCCCAGCCGACAGGTTTGTCCTTAGCTGACCGCGGCCCGCTCGTTGGTCCGATTAGAGGACTGCTATGCAGGCTGTCGTAACTACGGCCGAGGAACTGACCGCTGTTATCTTCTGCAAACTCATCAAAGCTCGTGCGGTCCCCAGACACGTTCCGATCAGAGCTTGTCACGCTGTTGGGGCCCTTCTTACTGCCCAAACCCCGAACTGAGGAAAAGCTGAACTTGGAAGAGCTTCCCTTACGAAGCAGTTTCCTGAGCCCGCTCTCCTGCTCCTTGATTCCGATACTTCCTGCTTGCTCGGACGGCGAATGCGAAAACGGCTGTTCAAGGTTCAGAGATTCACGCGATTCCGTGATGGAAGGGGAGTCTACGGAGAACCTATCTCTGGATTTGCGAGAGTCTGATGGGGACTCATCCAGGGAAGTTGTACCAATATCGGACACAGATGTAAAAGATTGTCGAGGCTTTTTCTCCTTGAACTCCTTCTCTTTCTCCTTTCCTTTGCCCTTGGAAGTTTCCTTAGGCTCCTTCGTTTCCTTGTCTGATTCCTTTTCCTTCTCGGCTTTCGGGCGGAACAAGCCGCCCATGAACGTGGGTGCAGCCGGATTGAGGCGTTGACTCAATGATTTGACCGGCTTAGTTCCAATGATGCCTACTTGACTCGGAGAGGCGTGGAGTAGTTCCGACTCGTCTAAAATCTCATCATCGGCATCGGCGAGAGTAGTCTTCAATTGGGAAGGGGACCCATGCAGCGACGGCCGCCGCGATGGGTTCCGCGATGCGGTCCAGGGGCTTTCCTCCGGAGCCCATAGCCGGCTCTGAGGTTGTAATCCCCGTCCCCATATAGAACCGCTATCTGTAGAGGGACGTGGGATCTCGGAAGATGCGATAGAGAGCGGCCTGGGACTATTGGGATCGCGCTCGGAGAAAATGTTGCTACCAAGACTGCTCGTATGCGTGGCAAGCCCCAACCGCCGTGACGGAAGGCCTCTCGGGCTAGGTGCGGTAGCTTCCATTGCATCAGGCCTCGGGGGTGCACTAACCCGATTGAACATGTTCCATCCGGAAGAGAAGCTGATCCTTCGCTTATTAGGAGCTGGCTCGCCATCCTCACTCTGTCGGGGGAGAGATTGACTCTCAGTAGGCTTCAATGTTCCCAACGCTGGAGCGTCTGTCGCTTCTTTAGGGGCTCGATGGAGCCAAGGCAGATTGAACCGAGTGCGCTGGGAAGCTTGGGTGGCCGGAGGTATTGGTGAAGAAGACGGACCAAAGTCGCCCCGAAGTCCCCTGATGGATCGACGTTCGCTATTCTCCCCAGTGTACTGAGAAAATGGCAGGTGGTATGTTGAGCTTTGTGGGCTTGACATAAGACTGGGCGACCGGATTGAGGACGTCGGTGACTGGGGATCAAATTCGTGACCCATACTAGATCCAAAGGTGTTATGACGAGGCAGGAGAGATCCAGGGCTAGGGGGATCATCGTCAAGGAGGTCGTCAAGCATGCCAGCGGGTAGAAGTGATGTAGCGGTTGGGCTAAGGGGAGCACCGCCTGTGAGAGCTTTGATGCCGTCCTCATCGAAAGGAGCCAAGAGAGGAAGGTTGTTGTCCATAAAAGGTCCTGCGGCGAATGGTGAAATAGTTGTCGATCGTGATGCGGCAAAAGTTGATGGAGCTCCATACGAACGATCTGCCACCACATAAGACTGGGCAGGAGAAGGAACCGCAACTGCGGACAGGGAATTGCTATTCCGGCTTCGTCTTTTCAGCTGGTTTTGTGTCGCGAGATCGAAGTCAACCCCAGAGGCATTGGCCTGGTTATACATGAAGGGTAGACCGGATTGATGGGCTGCTGCAATTTGAGTTTGCAGCACACGCTCATAGTCATTGACCATCCGAAGTTGTCTATTGGCGGCGTACATCCGCCGTTGTAGTTCTTTCACCCGAATGTCCCAATTTCGTCTGATCTCGGCATCCTTTTCTCGCCACTCCTCACTCTCCTCTCCGCCAGGGAGCTTTTTCCGTTGGTCCTCTGCTTCCTTCAATTCTCTACCCTTCTCCTTCAATTCAGCCTCTTCTTGGGCCAAACTTGCTTGTGCCTGGGCGATTTCCTGTCGGAGGTCCTCGCTACGTGCCTCGCCCTCCTCTTGGCATTGCTCTTTTTCCTTTTCGAAGCATCCCTGCCGCTTATGCATAGATGTGATCTCCTTGTCCCACTTGGCTATATCGAGATGAAGCTTTTGTCGCTCTGCTTCTTTATCTCGCAACAGCTTCTCCTTCTGCGTTTTTCTCTGCTGCGCGCTTCGCATGGCTCTTTCTGTCGAACCCATCTCTCGCTTCAACTTCTCGGTCGTGTCATCCTTCTCTTTCTGTACCCGTCTCTTCAGTTTCTTCTCCTCGGCCAGCTCTTCTATCAGCTCTTTGTGCTCTTTTTCGTCCTTGGTGATCTGTAGCTGTATCTCCTCGATCTCTTTACGAATACTCTCAAACTTTGCTCCTAGCTCCTGCAATGACTGCGCCGAGTGCTCCTCCACAACGTCTTTTGCAGATTGCTCCATACTAGTAGTCGATGGAGAGTGCTTCCTGGTCAAGGTGTTGCGCCTACCAACCGCATGGCTCAGATTTACGTCGCGGACGGACAAAGACGAACTATCGGGGATCGACGCTGTCTCGACACCGGCGGCCGGTCCACGGGACATTCCATCCTCGTCGGCATGATCATGGGGGGTGGCAGCCTGTTGTTCGTCAAGTGCAAAATTAGATGGAAGACGTCCATCCCCAAGCTGGGGACGGCCATCTCTACCGAACGTTCGCAAACGGATCACTCGACTACCAGCTTGGAAATTGTTATAACCGACAGCGATGACCCGGATGTTGTAGAAATGATTTGGTTTCAGGCCAGTGACGGTAATAGCTGTCTCTTGGTTCGCCGAATCACCAACTGAACACGTCCAAATATTAATACTCTATCCTTCCATTATCTCTTCTCGTCGGCTGCATTACTCACCATTCACGCCGTTCACCTGGATTGTAAATTTTGCGACCGGACGAGTGGGGATAGGACGCGTCCAATTCAGGGTAGCCGCATCAGCACGTATCCCAGCAAGGGATACGTCGGGCGCATCGGGGACTTCGACACCCAGGACACCAATAAGGTCGTTCACGGATTTCCTTAGGGTCTGGACGCCTCGATGGACTAGCCTATGGAGGAGCAACTACATCAGCGACAAGTGGCTCGTAGAGGGGTAAAAGTGGCAATGCGTTAGGGGTGGTAAGGGCAGGACGGGCGTGTTGCGCATACCACAAGACAGCGACACCGGTTAAAAGCATGTTGGCATGATATAAAATGAGGGCGTCGAGTCGCAGGAAGGCAGCGATAGAGATGGAGAGCTGGTAGGCCTGGGCAAGCGAGGACTGGGCGACACCCGGGGCGATGGCCCAGTAGAATAAGGCACAGCCGACAGCGACTATCAGATTCAGGTGCGTGGTCTTCGGTTCAATGAGCCACCATGCCAGAAGAGCGCAGATGAAAAGAAACGTAGGAACGGCCGTCCATGGGGCCCATAACATATCGACGTGGCCGGGTCGGAGGGGAGGCGGCGCAGGGGGGGGACGTGTACTGTATTTAGCTGTTGGGTGGGCGAAGGATGGACGGGTAAAATCAACAAAGAGAAGCAAACAAGCACACCGGGTGGCTACATATGGATGAAAATGATGGAGGCAACGGAGGGACAGTTGACGATGACAGGATAACAGGATAAAAAATGGGAAAATTGTCGCCCGCCTCTCATGCCTCGGGCCCTCTTCGACACTAGACTACAGTAGTAGATCACAAGTGGCTTTCATCGAAAGGAAAAAAATATGTGGGTAAGGCGAGGCAAGAAGAAGAGGAGATGATGAAGAAGCTTGACTTGCCATCCATGGATGCGACTAACTGACCTTAGGTAGGTAGGCACTTACTGTCGAGGCGGTGGACAAAATAGTTGGCAGGTCTCTTATACCACCATCTCGGGTGGGTCTGCCAACTATTTTGTCCACCGCCTCGACTGTGTAGTAGCCTACTTCCTTGGTTTAGGTGGTTAGGTACAGTACATACACTGCTACGTACGGCTGTAGCCCCGCCTACTTGTGCTTAACCAACGGTTGGAAATAACGGGGTCTTGGATGCTGCATATGTGCTACCCGCAGTGGGCTCAGAACGTGCCTAGCGAGCTCCTAGGCTACCTACCCAAAGGGTAGGCTAGGTAAGTACCTATGGACCAGTACAACAGCTCATGGCTATTTAGGTACCAAATAAGCGTCGTTATGCAGTTCGAGTGTTGCAGCATGAATACTTAGTATACTATATGATAGCATCTAGCACCGGTCTACTCTAGGTACTTATTTATTACAATAGTGGACACTCGACTTGATTTAATGCCGGTTGTAACTCCCTTGGTATTCCAGCATGGGCTAGCCCTAGAGTCAAGACTCGCAATAAGATAGGGCACGCTTCGGAGGCATCATGACGAACTTACCTAACCCACTAGGTAGTAGGCAGGTTGGATTCCTGCTACTTTCTCCCTACCCTACAACCCCTTCCATAAAGCTGGGTTTAACTTGATATATACTCACTATATTAGCGGGAATCATGGATCCAGATGATGTAGTATGTTAACCTGCGGATGGAATCCAGTATTACAATTGAACATACAAAGTTCAGCAATATTCAGTACTACCTCCCAACCACACGTTATCAACTTACAGTACCTACTGTAGATGTATATGCAGGGGTCGCGGGATAGGACTGGGGGCTCAATCAGTGCTGGCCTGTAGGCGCTCATTTGTAACATATGTTCCGACTTACCTACTTTCTCCCATCCTTGCAAGTACCTACCTACTACTGTTTTATATGTACAAGGCAAAAGCGATATGTAGATACCTACGATAAATAGAGTACGGAGCTCGGTACGGCTAGCAACAGTAGGTATCTCCTTACTCCTGGCCAATGTCGCGATAGGTCATCAACGCCCGAGGTTTATAGATAGGTCCTCGATCCTCGATCTCATCTTTTGGCTGTGCAGGCTCATTAGAGTCTCACCTATGTTTGACGGTAGACAACACTCACATAAGGACCGAACCATGGACGCATTACCTTCAGAACTAGTGGCGAGGATCGCATATTTTCTCCCTTGCACGGCCGATTTGAAATCTGTGCGCCTCGTTAACAAGCGGCTTGCTGGCATAGCCTCTCGACCCTTGTTTGCGGCTCTCAGATTTTCTGGCCGGAGACAAGACGAACCGCCGGTATGGAACTTTGGCCCTACCCGGGAGCATGAACTCCCGCCCGGGCGTGTCGGTCGAACCAGAACCGTCGAATTCAGCAAGATCCCTAAAGTGGTTGACGAGATCATAGACAGCTCGGTGGTATGCCACACCAAGAACTTTATCTTCGATCCCGCCTACTATCGACAGAAGTTCTGGCGGGACTACCTGATGCAGCTTGAAAATGAGATGCACGAGCCAGTCGATGATGTCGAGTTCGACCCTACCGGCGAATCGGATTGGGAAGCTGCAGTCGAACGTGTTCTCGAGCGCCGGCGGACACGGCCGGACAGGGAGATCAACGTGATCAATGCTGCTCAAGCCACCTGGAACAAGAAGATTGCCGAACAAAAGCAGAGCGAAGAGGCCGTTGCCGTCGCACTCACGCGGCTATTCCGCGTCATGACACCCCTCGAGCGAATTAACATCAAACCTTGGGAATTTAACGGGACGCTCCTTTTCCCGGGCTTGGAAACATGCATGTACGACCTAGCTCCCCGCAATGAGTGAGTGACATGACCTTTAACGCCAATCTCTCTTACAGTTCTTACAAGATTGATGTGCAACGCCGGGGCTCGTTCCCGTCCACCTTCTTCCTCGAGGTACTCGCGCGAGCTCTCTACGCCGCAAATCGGAGGATCAAAAGCTTGCTCGTATACGAGTTTTTCGTTGAACATCTTCATGATTCTCCTGCCATCCGACACGTTTTCACAGGCCTACAGTATATCAATCTTAATATGATACATGTTGAATTCCTAGCTGAGGAAGCTCGGAAGTCCGATCTACTGATTGAGCTGTTCAAATGCGCCCAGCCGACACTCCGGCATTTGTCCATTATGGCCGGCGGTAAGTGGCCGGGCCTCCCCGCCAGGGGCGCCCATTCTCTCCTGAAGATGACGGGCGATGGAACTGATGAGATGGGTGGAAATCCACTCATATTCCCCCAGCTCGAATTCGTTCAACTTGGAGGCATCATTCTTAGCACGCCGCCGCTTGTGCAATTTGTCTGTGCCCAACCTAGCCTAAAGCGCCTGGAGTTTAGCCACTTGGTGCGTATAAAACCTCCGGTGCTAGATACCTTGTTGTTCTTATACCGTATCATCTAGCAAGTTCTGTTATATAGAACTTGGGGAACTAGACTAACGCGTTTTTCATGCGCGCAGTATCTTTCCACTAATGGTGCAGGATGGCCCAGCCTCATAGAAGCACTGCCTTCAACCGTTGAAAGTTGGAAAGCGCGCGGACCATTAGGCCACGAGCCTCGCCATTCCCCTTTTGATGTAGACGCCCCGACAGCTTACAACTGGATGACAACATGGAAGTTGGAAGAACAATCCAGTTTATCCGGTTGGGAAGCGATACCAGAAGGGAGTGAAACTCGTTTTAAACGGGTAATCTGATGTGTTGGCTACCGCTCCACTCTGTCTAACAATACGTAGACTGGGGTCATGCCAGCACGCTTGAGTAACACTTCATGGTGCTATAACACCGGATCTCAGCTCGCTCAGCTATTCACTAATGAGTGTAATGTGGGCTTGGATGGGGACTTGGAGACTGTCAATAGACTGATAGCCCCTGTGCCTTACACGACTTCATGAGACATCGCGTAAGAAAAACGTACCAGCGCAGTCAGCTTACAAGTATTTGTATATATGTGCCCCCCGAACGATGACATAAACTACCTAGGTGCTGATAGATGATTCGAAACCATCGCGAGTGAGCTATCTGGCTTTTATCTAACTCTGCGGCAAAGGGGTCTGGCCAATTCTCATTACTGGAGTGCCATCAGTTGGGTCCATGAGATTGGGTGTGACTACTAATCAGCTGGCTGACTGACTTCGACTAGGCCGGCAAGCACTTGTTCAATAATTTCGCATGTAATCAGACATACGTCCTGTGAGTTATCTCACTGATCAAACATTCGATCTTCGGGCTCACCCGGTTCATGCGTTGTACCAATCTCTGGCAGTGGAAGGCTACATTAGAATAATATACAGAGAGACGTCTCAATTTTCTCTCGGGATCTTAATGATGTTAGATATCAGACCGCTGCCTCGGTCACAGGATTAGAATAAGTCATGAGAAAAACACTTGTTCTCCCTCTCTTCTCATGACAAACGGGGTCTCTCGCATTAATTGCCGCAAGCTTCCTGGGAGCTACATCTGCATCACTATAACAAGGGTTGGATTCAGGGCTTGGAATTGCTTCAGACTGCAATAATCTTCTATGGCTACCTAGGTCCTTGAAGGCCAAGCAGGATCTCTTCCGGCCCTTGCAGGAGTACCCAAGTCTAGATGCAACTGCCTCCGCGGTCCTCAACCCCCGAGGCCTGTCAATATGTCTTATACGAGCGAGGGTTAAATAGCTTCAGTTCCAATAGCCTGGAGACAGGCGCAATTTGAGGGTGTACACCAAAGGTGTAATTAGCCGGATTGCTCATGCCAAACAGCGTACAACTGTTTAGCACGTGTAACAATCGCCAGCCGGGTTAGAGGATTGAGACGATGAGCTAAGCTATCCAATACTATTTGCGGAACCACAATGCTGCAAGCCAGCAAGCACTAGAACTGATTATCGAGTATGTTCGTCGCTAACTCAGAACCCATTGTCAAGCAATATAGCATTGTTACCGACAATTCGCGGCGAGTTTCAGCGCTATTACGCTCGTTCTATCATATCTATTTACGAACAGCGCACAGAATCTCTTCGTACACCTCGACTTCGGCTCATTCATAACCAACCATTACTATGATCTAACGCTTAATAAATAGTTGCCGAGAGGGTATGGATATCCTTGTGCACCACACGCACTTTAATATTAACACGCTAAATCCTCCCTAAAGTAGACCAAAACTTTGATGGCTATTTCGACTTTGTTGACAAATGCCCCGTTAAGGATGAATCGCCCGTATGCTGTCAATATATGAGCTTTTTGACACCTTGCACCCTCGCCTTAAGTGATTATTAATTCATATAAAATGTAGGCGGCGGAGATATATGTCTACATGAGTCCAAAAGCCTCGTGATATCAGGGCAATGAAGGAAGTTGATGTGATATGAAGCTGCTTCATGATAATCAATGTGTTCAATAACTTCTGGCGCAAGCTGTCTTCTCAGTGAGGGTATGGAACATCACTTTTGTTGAGTTTTTCTAACTATTTCACGGTTCCTCCCAGCGTGAGTTCCGTGTGAGTATTATAGGACATCAAATTTGGCTTGCAAAAGTTCTACCTCGTGCCGCCTTCGTGGTCCGTATTTGTCCAGTCCCGTGCGAATCCTGTCCTTCTTGGAACAACCCGTGCCCATTTCACTGTTCCTATTCCTTTTCCAAGCCTTTAAATAACCCGAAACAGTACGTTAAAGAAGCCTAGCATGTATTGAACACTGAAGGCTACGGCGCAGTTATCTGCACGTGCCACGTAGGAACGTAGTGTCACGCAGATAGCCTTGTCGAACGGATATTTTCGCAGCTGTGTTACACGTTTCGATCCTAGACCTCACGAAACATAGGAAACCGTGGCTTCGTCTCGTTGGCTAAGTCAACATTTGGTTTGAATGCGCGGGTTGCCATTGTGGAATGAGAGGACAATAAGTCTCGGGTATCAATGAAGTTAAAAGGCACCTACAATGGTCCAGGAATTCAATGTGAGGCTATTATCATGCGCTACCAGCAGTTTGATTGGAGCCCTTCATAATAGAGCATAAGGCGCTACGTCAGCTTATTGTATAAACGTAGTGTGGGTTATCACGAAAGACACACCCAAGGACCGGAGGGCTTCTATTCGGATGCTCAACAAGTAATACAATCGAGCACAAAGCAATACAGATACTTTGTTGATTGACTGATCACAGCGATTGGTGATTTCCCTTCTTTTCTGTTTCTTTCAGGATGTGGGTAATTAATAACATTAGCAGAGTATTTCTTTGTAAGTCGTCTCGGCCGTGATTTTATAAGTATTCGAGCTTGAGATAGAGCGTCAACCACTGAACTCCATTAGCACACGGCAAACTACCCTCGCGTAGCTCACATTGTTTTTACCCAAGACACCGACGGCTCGGTGATCAAGTTTTTCAAGAATGTGCAAGCTCAAGAAGCAAGTCGTTCCTAAAAGGGACGAAAATATCCAGATCGTAGCTGACATCTTGATTCTCAATATCATAATCGCTACTCTTTTACCTTGGCTTCTTATTAGGTGCTTTGGTCGGGTATTTTCAATCTTCGGGATCATGTTTGCCTGCTATCGAATTATTCGCGACAGTGGAGCCCGTATACACTTCTTTACTTTGCAGTGTCGGTGGAGGAGCCTCGGAGCTACTGGCCTTTGTCTTTTATTGTCGACGGTGTCCTTGGCTCTTAAGCTCACTTGCCTTTTTAGTGTTGCTTTCAGCGGCTTGTTTCCTCGACAAAATTACCTTGCCGCGTCTCTCCTTACTTCGGCGCTGGTGAGAACGCTTGAAAAGTATGGTGGTCGTAACCGGAACCGCAAAGAAGAAAGAGTGAGTCCGTATACAAGCGGATACCATATGTCATGCCTCGGTTTCTCAATAGATTCCATAAGCCAAGTGCCAGGCCCGTCTGCGGCTTCTACAACAAAGGAATCACAACATCAATGTTGGGGACCTCTTACTAACGCGCTTTTGTTGAGCCAGGCTACGCGTCGGAGAAACGAGAAACGTCAACGCCCTCTGAAACGTCTCGAGGACCCTTCGGTCTCAAATTCAGGTACACACCACAAAAATATACCACATTCGCTCTACCCACCTCCGTCAGGCTCAAACCTCCATAAGGTCCAAACCAACCCGCCTCCGGACTTTCCTCCGATTTTCCGTTCAGTTTCGGAACCAACTCGCATTTCCGCCCCCGAATCAATCTCAGAATCACTTTACGGGACCTCCAGGCCAGAATTTGCACCCGTCTTCCAACCAGCCCTGGAACCTGTCTTCCAAGAAATCAAGAACCCAGCCTCTGGATCAGACATCGAGTCGGTTTCCGAATCAATTTTTGAGCCAGTCTCCGAATCGGTCCGTCAAACAATAGTCGAGCCAATCTTTGAAGCCGACCAGGAGGTACCATCACAAACAAACGTCGAATCTACCCCAGAACCAGTCTCAATACCAGTCTCTAAATCAATTCCCGATTCATTCTTCGACTTACCGCCACGTTACCGGAATCTGCCCCCAGGTTTCCCATTAGAATTCCTAGAATCCCCTCCTGTTGATCCCCTTGCAAATGGAGCGGCTGTCTTTGAGTGTCAATTTCCAAACCCAGCAAGTATTATTCCGACAATTGGAGATGGCCTATGTGGACTTCACGCTATTCGTAATAGCCTACTAGTACAAGCACCACATCTACCTCGCCCCGAAGTGGCCGACCTCTTGGCGGTGTTGGATATGCAGGATGCAGACTCTTTGAGAGTTCGCGAAACACTGGAGCATAGCAAGTACACGGAGACGGGAAGGGCGGAAGACGCATGGCGGGACAACCGAAGTTGGTTTCTCCAAGATCATCTCGGGTTTATATTCGTTAAATACTTTAAAACAAGAGGGCTGGATGTCGCTTTGGGAATTCGAACGCGACTCGGAGGGCGTACGTTTTACCAAGTCCACCGCGATTCCAAAAATCCAGAAGTCATTTGGATTGATAACAGTGGTGGGGCTCATTATTCTGGCCTAGAACGCATTTGAACAGTTGAATTGTTGTTTATAACGAATATTCATGAAATTAAAGTCGCTCATGCATGCGCTATGCGTTCTTTACAGGGCATCCATAGATGCGAGGGTTGGCCTAGATAGGTTATATTTATATACAGATTATTTGTTTCTCCAACTTTTAGATTCCACTGGCATGGGTCGTGATTGTAGCATAGAAGGCTGACTAATCTCACTTTGATAAAATAGAAAATAATTTGTGGACACCGCGGTGTAAATGACAACTCACTCAGCACATGTGACACTGTGGAGTTTTCCATGATAATGACCTAACATAATTTTTAATACACAAAAGTAAGGATATGAACTAGTTACCTAGTCAGGCAAAAAAAAAAAAGAAACGTATCATTCGAACTATCCCTGTGTAATATTCGACAATCATAATGAGATTCATCAAGCCTTAGAACTTGACTTATATAGCGATTACAACTTAAACTCCTTGTATTCACCGAATGTGAGACTTCTCATTCCGCGTGGTTTCACCCACAATTTACAGGAGAAATTGCCAAGTTCTATCAGCACTGCACCTACGATAGTACTGTATGACAGGATTGTAGTTGCACGAAGGAACTCATGCGGACTTTCGGAGATTCGTGCCCGTGCTAGGGCTGTATACAATGGCTCTCTATGGTAGCTTATTGACTTCATGACAAGCTCTTCTACAACTCAAAAGCTCAAAAGCGTATCAACGACTCCCCACTGTTCATTAATCTCAGCTTGAACTGTTAACCGACATGGTACTGACCAAATACTTACATGATTCAAGGCATTTAACGTTACCGAAATAACATTTCACAGTTTACATCTAATACATGAACGATATCAATTATTAGCGCGGCTGCACAGGGTGCGATGTCTTCAGAGCAACCGCCGCAATCCTCGCCGAGTGTCAGGACCGAGATTTTATGACATGTTGTTGCGCTAAGGTCCTCTCAAACCTTCCTACAGATACTATGTAACTATATACATATTCCCTTCTTTGTCTCCTTTACCCTTGTAGCACCGAGATTTCCCAGCCCTCGGCCCGACAGGACCAGGCCATGCCTGAGCGTCCAGTGTGCAATCACAAAGTTCCTTAGTAAAATCGTAGCGGACTGGACTCAACTTACCAGCCGTTGTGCTACCAAGATACTTCCACTGAATGCGTGAAGCACCAGGGCCACAGGTCACTTGACAATCTCGTTCCAATCACGTTCGACATCTTCCGAGCACATGTTGTACTCACCAACTGATTCGAAGACAGCATGCAGAGTAGGATTGCCCGGTTCGGCCACTTACGCCCGGAAGGATCTTTATGACGGCGTGCTTACTGTGCCACGATGTGATTTGGTGACAACGGGAGGCGGGGGAGGGAAGACGAGGAGGGGGAGTTGGGCACACGAAGAGAGTACCAGACGGACGAAGAAGTTATATAGGCTGGCTTAGGAGCTTAAGAGAATCAAGATTTTGTGGCTATATTCGTAAACTCCTAAACTCGTCTCGTCTAGTGATCAAAATTATTGGGAACCTTAAGTATACGAAGAGACTAAGATGTCTCCTACTCTTGCACACGAAGTCGGAGTGCCCACCATTTTTGTCGGTACCTTTTTGATAGTATGCTCACTCGCCGCCTTCCGACTAATATTGTCTTGGAGGCGACTCAGTCATATACCTGGTCCATTCCTCGCTTCGGTAAATGAACTTCAGCGAGTCCTCTGGGTTAGAACGACAAGAGGACACCTGATCCATCAAGAGCTACACGGGAAATATGGAGAGTTAGTTCGCACTGGACCGAATAATGTGTTATTTAGCAACCCCGAAGCCATTTCAGCCGTATACCCGGCAAGAAGCGGATTCCCCAAGGTCCGTCAAAAGATAGGAATCCCAATTAGAAAATCTACTTACACGGTCTGCCCCTTGAGATAGTCTAGATCCTACACCGCGCTCCAGCCTTATTCGCCGAGGGGTGGATCACTCCACGTCGTCTTCAATACGCCAAATGAAGATATCCATCGACGCCTCAAGACTCCGATAGCTAATCTTTTCGCCGCCAAGAACGTTCTAGTGCACGAACCGCAGGTGGACGAGGTCCTCGCAGTGCTGCAAGAGCAACTTGAAAGCCGGTACATCAGCAGGGGGCAGGTGGTCGAGCTGGTTTCGTGGATGGGGTACTTTGCCTTCGACGTCATGGGCGCGATAGCCTTTTCTAAGCGACATGGCTGTCTTGACCAGGGTAAGGACGTTGGCGGCATGATCAGGGACATCCGAGACTTTGTTAAAGTCGCAGCTCCATGGACTCAGGTTCCTCAACTGGACGCACTACTGCGAAAAACCCGTATTGGAGACTGGATACAGCGTCATTTCTTTCGATCGCCGTCTCTGGATCTCCTAGGGGTCGTAGATAAGCTTATCACCGATAAAAAGGCGTACCTGGAGGCAAAACAACGGCAGGATGATACATCAAGTACGAATACGGACTCGAAGGTGGCCCAACATGACAAGGACTTCCTGACACACTATCTCGAGATCCAGCAGCGAGCACCGGAGAAATCATTTCCTTGGGCACCTACAGCATGGGTGTTCTCCAACATTACCGGAGGATCAGATAGCATCGGCAGTCTCACATGTACAACCATGTTCCACCTTCTTGTCAACCCCAATATGTTTCAAAGGCTCCAGGCCGAGTTGGACAGTGCACAGGTATCCCGTCCTTTCCCAGAGTACAGCGTGATACGCAGCCTGCCGTTTCTTAGTGCATGTGTTCTTGAGGCCATCCGAATGCGCCCGCCGGTTAGCCTGCCACGTATGTAACCCCTGAAATTATTTGTTCCGATTCTAGTAACTCCCGGAGTCGTTAATCGCCTGTCAAGGGCAGCACATGTCTCGGCAGTATGCTGAATTCCTGAGAGGTTACTTGAAAGAGTACTTACTGACCATTCCGTTTGAAGTGGAACGCGTGGTTCCGAAAGGAGGCATAACCATACTGAACCATTTCTTACCCGAGGGCACCACCGTGGGGGCGAACCCGTATGTCATCAATCGCCACAAAGCCACGTTTGGTGAAGATGCCGAGTGTTGGAGGCCCGATAGGTGGCTTGAGGGAGGAGAAGGGCACAGGAAGAAACTGGAGGCGAGTCTGTTAACTGTAAGTCCATCTGTCCCATCCAAATATCCATTCTCATTTCCCTTATACCTTACACTAAAAATTACACCTCAAGTTTGGCGCTGGGCGGCGAGTCTGTCTGGGGAGATATCTAGGTATTATGGAGATCACGAAGCTTCTTGCATTCTTGGTGGTTAATTACGATGTAAGTCTCTAGATTTGGGGGACACGTCGTGGGGACAACTCTGACATCCGCATGTAATAGATATCTATTGTTGACCCGGACAGATACGAGGTGAAGAACTTGTGGTTCTTTGTCCAGAAAGGGCTATACGTTGAAATGGAGAAAAGACCGGCAAGGTAGGGGCGGCATGACATCAAGCTTAAATAGTGAGTAAAGCTATTTCCCAGCCAAGATATATTATAGAGCTTAACAGTCGTAACGCAGGGTAAAGTAATGAGGGTATCATATAGTAATAAACAACAGGAAAAAGCTACAAAGACAATTAACTTAGTTTATCATAAACTCACAAGTTTGTTTTAGAAAAGAAAGATTTAATCGAATAAATGTGCATAAGCCAGACGCGTCATAAGGGAATAGTATTATAGCAAGAGTATTAACAGTAGCTAGGGTTTATGTCATGTCTAGTCCAATGGTTTCGGATTCAATCTATAGCCACCCGTTATCTGGAAACCCCGGGCCTCAGGGAAACTCAAAACGAAAGTCGATTTTATCGAAAGTCTTTCTTAATCAGGTAGAGACCTATAATTCCTGAAGACACTAAATCTAGTCTTTGATGATTCCAAGAATATGGTAAACTTTATTATGGAGTCGCATAACTAGATCGCCATGCTAACCACTAGGTTGGAGGTAAGAAAGCCGTCAAGAGCCAAATATTGGGGTATATTGAGGCCTGTGTTGTCGCATGAGTGTCTGAATATCTTCAACTATCCCTCGTACACATGCACTCCTCTATACCTTTTCGGGACTGCAACAGTAGATTGATTGGCACAATACCACTAGATACTAGTATCCCCCCCCGTACTTCAGTCTAGGATTTTGATATTACATACCTGTCCAATGCGACTGTTCAAGTGCCTCCTATCTGGAAGTTTCCAGAGATCCATTCAATGCTCGGTCGCCTCTCTTGTTAAACTATGTGCATCCGTATCCTTCTCACGTTCTCATGGTCCGGTCCAAGCACCTCCTCCATTCTCTCCAGCACTCTTCTATATTGTTGATCTGCCTCATCAAAACGCCGTTCTAGCGTGTACATCATGGCAACATTGGCTATTAGTCTCAGAGTTTCTGGGTGCTTGTCGCCTAGTATAATAGCTGTGGCGTTGCACATCGAGTTATAGATAGCTTTTGCTTGGATACATTTTCCCTACTGCTGTGAAGCCATAGCTAGCCTTGCCACTGTTTCAAGCGTCAATGGATGGAAATGGCCAAGGATTCTGGATTGCAAGGACAAGGCCCTCTGTTACACGCGCTGAACACTAGTGCCTTTGGCGTAGCCCGGCTGAGGGTGTAGACCAGTTGAAGGCACGCTTCGGTGAATCACTTCGGCCGTACGACCTCGTACGGCCTCATGTCTCAACTCACGAAAATCAAGCTATTCAGCCCTCATATATTGTGTAACCAAGCGCAGAGATCGGAGGTTAGGATCCCCGAGGGCACTTGTTTAAATAGACCCGAGCCAGCTTGCAAAGCCGGAAGCGATCCAATCGGACCTTCAAGGACCTAGGCAAGCCATAGTAGATTATTGTAATCTGAAGCTATTTCCAAGCCCTGAATCCAGCCCTTGTTATACCCTCCGCCAAAAGATCTCGGCTTTGGAATGCTCGCCTTCCTCCTGGTACCGAGATGCGAGCAGCACGGTACACCCAACTATGTGAATGTTCATCGGGCTTAAGTAATATTCCATGTCGTGAAGATACTGTAATAGTGTCTCGGCTCACAGGGTGGAATTTTGATGATCGCTGACTACGACATCATAAAATTGTTTAGCCAGATCGTGTCGCTCCTGGCGTCGACATGAATCTTCTAAGACCCTCCAATCTGCTCCGTCCAGCGACAGAGCCTTGATGTATTCTACATACTGCTCCATATAGGATGAATTTTTCTTCCAATCGGTATTGTTTGGCGGTGTAGGTTACAGACTTCACGTCCTCCATAGCAGATTTCAGGTAAGATGTCACGATCGACGAATCATCATCTTCTAATCCCAATGGATCTTACGCTAGTTTCCAAGAGGTTAGCGCAAAGTGCCAAATTGGATTAGTAGTTTCGTATTCTCACCTCGACACCAGCGATCGACGAGGACGTTTTTTCTTACCAACTCTCGAGATTTCCCACATATTGTGACAAGTGGTTGCATAGCTTCGTAGTATTCGGAATCATTGAGTGACCATTTGCACAAATCGCCATACAGCTGTCGTCGTGGAAAACTTGTAAAGGCCACCGTATTAAGCAGTTCCGAAGGCATTGCCGCTGCGCGGGGGACGACCTAGGGATGTGATGTCAGTATGAATACGGTAGATGGCAGATAATTCAACTGGCTTACCGTAGACACCCCGAATCTGTCTTGGATGCCTTAGCCTCGGCCTCATAAAGGCAGTATGTGGGAAACCACCCATCGAGAGATTTGTATTGCTGGAGCTGGAATTGTAGCTCGCTAAGATCCGAGTTTAGGCTGTCTCGCATCCTGCTGCAATCAATTTTGTGATTAATTAAGTTGCTTACAATATCTATCCAGGACTTATGACTGTTGGGGGGCTGCTTGATGTGGCGTTCCAAAGAAGGCCATACCGGCTGTGCTTAGAAGAATGTCCTTAAAGATGTGGTCATTGTTTGCATGGACCAGAGCGCACTTGGCAACGAGGCCCCCAAGACTATGAGAAATGAAGATAAGGGGCCTGTTGATAGCACATGGAACTTGTTGAGCGGCCCCCAACGCAGCGAGGAGTTTTTTTGGAGTGCGAATACAGGGTTCTCTGGGTAAGTTGCTTGCTACTGAAGACTTTGGAGCTATATCCGTAGGTCATAATGCGAGCATGGGTAATTGGGCCAGGAGGAACTCTTTAATCCAGAGAACCGGATGCCCGGTTTCAGGGGCTTTGGCGGTCCAGGTTTCCTCACGGTGACCCCCGATTCCATGAATACAAACGATGCTAGAGTAGTCTCGTTAGCCGTAACGTAGCGTTGTATGAGTTTATAGATAAAATGCCACGCCTAAGTGCTAGAACACATGGTACTTAGAACCCTACTCGGCTTCTGTTTGAAGGTCGCTGTCTGCAGGGTTATATAAAGTCTTCAGCCCAGCGTCGCCTTCATGTTCATTGTCATCGTCACCGGTGATTTATCGGGTCTTTGATGTACTTGGCGCAGATGCAGACTGCTCACCACAGTTTCTGTTACCAGCGCGCAGTCGTTTCGAGGACTCAGGTTCTGCTGGCGTCTTTTTGTCTCTTATTCTTACTTTTCTCATGACAACTTTGGATGATGGATCTGGTTGATGTGAGTTGGGGCAGACTTGCGCTATGATAAGGTTCTAACAACCATGTTTGTATGCAATTGACTTGTACAATCCCTTCCAACCAGCTGGCTAGCGAATATGAAGGTATTTTCGGAGTAACCCGTTAGCGAGCGAGTACTGGCAGATGTTCAACTATTAGCTATCAAAGGTGGCAAATGTTCCACGAGTTTCGCCCTTAGCTATTACAAATATTATCGGCTCTTTGATTGGACCATGCAGAAAGTGGCTGTGCTAGGGAGATGTTAAGGGAGGCTCTCACAGCATACATGGACAACTTGGACGGCGCCTCCCCCCACCCCCAAATCTACGACGTACGTGTTCCGTCAAATGTAAGCTGGAAGCTCACCATCGAAATACCTAGTTCTACTGAACCATACATTGAGCCTCAAGCCAGGCCCTTTTTCATGGTTATGATTATCTCCTAACCAAACTCTAATTATACGTGCATTTTTTACAAAAACACTCGTAGTGACTAGCGAATTCTTCATATATCAATCAGACAGACCTCACACTGTCAAAAGACCAACGGATCGTAGGATTCATGGTCAAATCACGTGTCCGAAGAGACTTCACGTCTGTGGCTTGATCCTAGCTCCGCGCGGATCGCCCGGACTCCTCGCTAGGTTTCCTAGACCTTCCTAAAAAGCATTAACACTATGGCGAATAGCGTACTGCAGAGGACACTACGCTGCTATGCTTGAAATATGAGCCCTTTCAGACCGAATTGTATATTTAATTGAGATGAGCTTGCGGACGATGGCGGTGATCCGGTTATGCATGATGTCTCGTGTTACAGCTTTCCTCCTGGTGTGGCGAACACCTCCTGAGAAGGAGAAGATTGCTAATATGTGTACATCAATACCTTTACATCTGCTACTATTTCACTCGAGATACTCCTTAAGATAGCCATTGCCTCGACAGCCGCGTTCGCAGGCACTACTCCTGCGGATGCCGCAAGCTACGTCCTACCCTCTTATTGACAGCAGTTTATAAATTAAAAAAATTATGATTGGGGATGTATGAGCGGGTGCTCAAATAACGAGGCAGCTGGCGTGACTCCCATATTGGACACTGAATCATCTATATGTCTGTTCGATCGTATTTTCGTTATGTAGTAGAGTACGCTTAATTTTGACGAGGTTAGCTTCTGGGGAAAAGCTTTGATGATATTGTAGCCTTTCTGAAAGAGGGGTGTCTCACCCCCAAGACTCCTAGAACTAGACCGGTAACCACGAACTAGGACATCTTTTTAGGAGTTGTCTGTCCACTTCAGGAGGTTAGCGCCGCCGGGGGAGAAGGTAAGAGATCTAGAGTTGTCGTGACATTAACACCCCTGAAAGTCGTCTGAAGCTCCCTTGGCTGCTCTTGGGAGAAAGATTTCTAATCCCTCGCGGCCGGAAATCGGCGAAAATTTTCAGCTGAGCTGCTCAGGCCGTACTCTACGAACTAAGTGGCGCAAGGCGGCAACGACTTACTAAGGCAACGTGGCTTACATCTGATAAAGAGGAGTTGAATCCTATCTAACCTCCTATTTTCTATAGGGCATTGTCAAAATCAGGCCAGCCGCAACTTCAAGTCAATAACAAAGAGGAAATTCATCACTGTAAGGTGTACTTCAACTGTATAATGTATTCGCTCCTCGTCCGGCACCGAATTACATACTTCTAAAAACACCATACCATAGCCTCTCTAGCCCTGTCTTTATCTACTCGTCGTCCTCCACGTCAATGGCTGTCTTCTTCCACTGGCGAGCTGGCACCTTGCGCTTAAACAAGATGTCAATCTCACGGTAGGATCGGCCTCTCATCTCAGGCAACCAGAAGTATGCCACAACGAAGCAGAACAAGCCGGTACCACCCCAGACGTAGCCACACTTGCCGCCAAGGTTTCCGCCCTGTAGAGCCTGTTAGCAGTTGTTCCGTCATGACACAGAGGGAGGGAATGCTTACAGTTGGGTTGAGTAGCCAACTAGAGAGGAAGATGAGGGGAATCTCAACGATATAGTATGACGCACGTCCAATACCGGTAGTGAGGGGCCTGAGACGGATAGACGAGGTCTCTCCGATAATGACCCAAGATGCGGGCGCAGGTCCCAAGGTAAACAAGACCGAAATAATGAGTCCTAAGCTCGCTTGGGCGTTGGATGCTGCGACAGACATGCCGACAGACGCCGCGATTCCGAGAGCGATCAGCAGGACGACGTTGAAGGCAGAGCCCCAGAGGTAAATGGTACGTCGGCCGAGGTACGAGGTAAGGATCCAGGAAAGCATGACGAAAATGGTCTGCAGTCCAGATGTGATAAGCCCGAGGGCAAACGCAGTATTCGTCGCCACGCCAGCCTCTGTTTAGAGTTAGTACATACTCTCGCCTATAGGTACGCAGATGATAACTCACGTTCGAAGAAGAAGACGGCTTGGTTGGCGATCAGGTTACCCGTGAGGTTTTGCGCCGCGTAGACACCGCATACGATAAGGGTGCGGTAAAGGTCAGTACCCTTGAATAGTTCGAGGTGGTTGGGCTCCTTTTCGCTCTTCTCCATTTCTACGACACGGCGCATCATAGCCACAGTTTCGTTCACATTCAGCCTCGACCTGCGTCCGAGACGACCAACGGCATGTGCTGCTTCTTCGAGTCGACCTTTTCGAACTAGCCACCAGGGGGACTCCGGTGCGCAAAAGATAAGGATGGCAAGCGGGGTGGGGAAGATCCATTGTAGGGCAATGGGAATCCTAGGATTCCTGCGTTAGCGAAAAGCTTGCGTTGACTAGGATAAGCACATACTTGAAGGCACTCTCATCTTTGACAGGGTTGTAGACGTAGGTCACAGCACCAACAATGATGCTACCGATGGCCCAGAACATTTGCAACATCTGAGTAGCAGGGGCTCGGAGCTTGAGTGGTACAATTTCACTGCAGTAGGCCGGTGCATTGGCGATGAAGATGCCCCATGGCAAGCCCTCAAGCAGCTGAGACACGAAGATGACTGGGAGCGAATTGGCAAAGTAGAAGATGAAAATGAAAGCGTTCAGGAGCATCAGGCCGAGCAATGTTGCCCATCGGTACCCGATCCAGCTAGTTAGGGGACCAGCAAGGAAGACACCGATAAGGGCGCCAAGCTGCCCCGAGACTTGAAGCGCAGACTGCCACGATGTCTCGATGTACCATTCACCGTTGTGCATTACACCATATTTTTCTCTGAACGCAGGCAAGGCGATGAAGTTGCCGCAGAGGAACACATCGTAGGACTCCATAATCTTACGAATAGTGTTAGCTGTGAGTTCTTGGGGGACATATCCGCGTCGAACAGAGAGTGACAAGATAACTTACAATCGTGAAAGACATGACGAAGGCCCAAAAGGTCGCCATAGGGTAGGCTTTGACGGCCTCGAGCACGCCCATGTTATATTCGGCGTTCTCTGCATCAATTGCATCGGACTTGTAATCAGAGACCTTTGCTTTTTTGTCCAAATCGTAAGCATGCTCTTCTTGAGAGACACCCCGCTCGATCTTGACGTCGGCGTCGGCGCTGTTGTGCACCTCTGCGGGCTTTCCGCCCTCGGCGTTGGTCGACGACATGTTGAATTGCTTCACTCTGCTACCGTAGTCCTGAGATGGAAGACAGACCGCCCAGCCAGCAGGAAGAGATGCGACTGAAGATAAAGGCGGGCTGGGCTCTTATATGGCATATGCAGATCTCATCCATATGTTCTAGATGTAAGCCTCGGTCTTTTATTCTTGCGTGTGACCGCGTGATGCGAATGCAACTAGCCAGACGTCCCTGTTTGTTGCCAGGGTTGTGATAGGTGCGTATATTGATCACACGTAGCTACGAGCAGGCTGACCCTAGCCTCTGCGATCCTTTTCAGTACGTTAAAGACGAGCAAGTTTCACGCCCCAAAAGATCAAGCGCCCATCTGAAGGACCGAATGCGGGGGACCAGCTCGTATGGGCAAATACGGGGGGACTAGGGAGATTACACAGAGACCAGATGGGGGGTTCCACACCTAGCATGCCGTTCAACTGAGACACGCGAAATCTTTGTTTGGTCTAAGGAGCACTTAAATGCTAAGAGGGGTACGAGGAATCTGCAAGAAAATAATGACAAATAAGGCGAATTCTAGGGTAGTAGTTCTACTGTAGGTAGGAAGAAAGATATATGATGATGCATTTGCGAGGTAGTATCCATGCATGGCCTGAGGTCCTGTCGAGTACAGGCGACGAACAGAAGAGCGCCGTGAGAGGGCATGAGCAATGTAACCATAAGCGAGGATGGTGCAATGGACGAATGGACCGGGTTACGACTGAGCAAGACTGGGTAAGACTCGGAACCGTATCCATTAGCGCGGATTTCACCGTTGTTGTCGACTCGGTGAGCGTTGTTTTTTTTGTTTGTGTGTCTTTCTTTGCGTGGGGAGGAATGGAAGAACGTCGCCAACTCCCCCGGATTGTTTTCCCCATTGTTCCCCAGAACTTGCCCAGACTTCCCCCACCCCGGGTGGCTTCGCTTTAGTTGTACCGAACTACCGAGAAGTCGAACTAGGAATCGGTCGACTGGGTACTAGCGGATAGCCCTAGAATCTGGCCTGGGCCCCCAAACAAGACAAGGGCCGGGTCTTCAGGTCGAGCTATTCGGATCAACGCCTTTAGGAAGGAGGCCCCGAAGAACAAAAGGCGGCTGACGAGAGTACCGGAGCAACGGCATCGCACAGGTCAGGCTGAGCTGAGAAAGAACCTGATTCAGGAAAAGTAGTATCAGCAGAGACTGAGACAAAAATAGAGATGACGATACCGGCAGCAACCCTACTTTACTACTTTACTAAGTACTCAGTAGGTGCTATATGGATAGTTAATCCAGCAAAAATGGCGGCGAGAGGATACATTTGTAGACAACCAGGCCGGGGTGGCACCAAGACATGCTGCTCTTGAGCTACTGTAGTGTAAGCAATCTACTATATAGCCATCCCAGCTCTTATCTCAGCGCCATGCCGGGCAACCTTGAAGACTGTACATGTAATCGTGAATGACACAAGCTGGCGATGGGAGGGGAGAAGGAGCAAGCAGTTCTCTGCGGGGAAAGCGTTAGCATAGATGATGCCTACTCAGTACTTACCTAGCACTGTAGGTTAGTGCCTGGGTACCTAGGTAGGTAGGTAGGTAGGTAGACAATCTGTAGGCCTCATAGGTCATGGGTTTCTAACTGAGTGATATCCGCCCGAGGTATTGCCTAGCCTTGGCAAATATGCTTATTTTAGCGGCCGAGGTGCTTGTTTTCACCGCGATTTCCCGTACCACAACTTCACCTACATAATACTGAAGATTTGATTCTCCTTGTTGGTCGAAACCCAATTTGAACTGAATACCACATGTCTAAGAGGGAGGTAGGTACCTAAATACTTACACATGGCGAGATAAGGTAGGTAAGTATCTACCTAGAATAGACTAGTGTGCCGCACAAGAAGCCAACGCGCAGACAAGACTGTATTGAAGTCATACCTCTATTGCGCGACTGCTCAACACGCTTAATTGTACCTACCTAGGTACCTACTGAGTACTTAGGTAATTAATTGCCTTACAACACCTGGATGGATATTCTCCCAGTTGTCTCGATATATTGCCTTGGGTACCTACTGACATCCATGAACAAGGCATTTCGGTTGATTTGGATCAAGTCAATGACTGGCTCCTGACGGCCATGGCGAACTGTACTACAGATGACCTCGGGCTCGGCGACAAGCGGCCCTATACCTTGAGAGATAACCCCATCTCGTTTCTCTCGACTTGGTATCACCGTCTTCGCCGCCTGCGCCGCTTACGCCGCTTCCATCCCGAAGCCCTGTGATCCGGAATCCACACGGGCCCTTTCAGCGGTGGCACCTTATCCACAGACAGTATGCCCTGCCAACATTCTGTTAGAACCGAGCCGCAACCTTGCCTATTCCCTTTGGCACGTGAAATTCAGAGTGCACGCAGTGCGAGGTTGCTCGTTGGTCTGAAAAGCTGAAAACGGAGCTTGGAACCAGATTCCGATTACAACAACTTGTTATGACTGCCAACGTCCTTGAAGATCTATGTGGGGTCTCTTCCAGCCTTGAGGCTGGTCTTGACTATATACAGTTGGGCCGGAGTCCTCAGCTTCCTAAGTCCGCCGAATGTCTCCATTGAGCGAGGGCTGAATAGCCTCAGTTTCAATAATATTGAGACAGCGTAGGAATGAGACAACGGTGCACATAAAAAAACATACAAGGTGCTCAGTGCGTGTGATAATGCTACTGCTATTGCCCGTATAGCTGTTGTCCATAGATCGAGAGCTGATACCGACGGATCCCATCTTCCATAAGCAGCGCAAAAGGATTTAGTTTGCAGTCCAGCTGCTCGGTGTATCTTCTTGGCAAGAGGATATATGCACTACTATACCACCACAATACTGTGAACCACACGCAGTCATAGTCGTTGCCGGTAATAATCCAAAGTTCCGTGGCTCCGACTATAAACACCATCATTTCAGTGCTGACACTAGGCACGGCAAGAAGGGCCGTTGCAAACGACGAAAAGAACCCAACAAAAACACTAAAAAGTATGACTCGATATCCTGTGACCCCCTGGACGGTCAGGAAGAATGACAAGGCCACAAATGCAACTGATGTGGCCCATGGGTTGCTACCGGGAAGGAGAATCATGTCGGAGAACGCGGGGACTATGAACATAGTCGCTATCCAAGACCTATAACGAGCGATTGCATTTGACATCTCGGGCATCAAGTAGCATACGGTAGGCAGAGCGCGGTACGTCAAGACGTGAACTAAGCCTGCCCAGGCGATCGTTTTATATATCCGGGAGCATAGGAAAATACACCAAAGATTACACTGGATCTGTTCAGACAGAAGCCCGGATAACCAAGCCATTGAGATTGACAAAAAAGAGAGAACGGCCAGGAACAGAAGATCGAACAAGAAACGCTGCATTGGTGAAGAAAGATGAGCTTCGAGCGTACTGGGGAGCAATGAAATTCCCTGCAATAGCTCCTCCCTAGCTTTGCGTAATATCGACACGTTTTCTTGATACTTCCGACGGAGGGCAATTGAATCTTGCACCTCTTCGGTTATTGTTCTTTGCACGTCACTAACGCTGAGCAGATATTCAGGGGTTCTGGCTGAGGCAACTTGTTGAATAGTCACCAGCAGAGGTTCAGGCCCCTTGCTATTCCGTGACGACATCTTGATACGTTCCCAGTTGTCCCAGTCTACCGGGCCCAATCCGGTAGCTTGTTCAGTGTCATGTACTGAATAGTGAAATCGCACGTGCATCGATTCCGGAAGCAGAATCCGGAGTTGGCCTTCTGGTATCATAGCCGCTGCAACAACAATGGTATAGGTCTTTTCGGTCATCCGTGACCGAATCAATAATCGGAAAAGTGGCTGATTAGGCCTACGGTTGGACCATTCGCACCCCATCCCATCTGGGAGCTTATATACCCCGCTCGACACGGCCACGTCTAGGCATTGGAGCTTCTCGTCCACGTAAATCCGGATCGACTGCAAGTACGACTCCCGTATGCTATTCCACACGGGCGCATACGTGGACAATAACAAACGCCGCTTCAACCATATTTGCCAATTTTGACGGTCGATGAACTCCACAGAGGCTATTGCTCGGTCAAACGACTCCTCGTTAAAGCCACTGAGGAAGATTCCAACGAGATGCCACGGGTCATCTTTTTTGTAGCACGGGAGTAGCATGCATGGGTCTCTGTTCTTGGAAGTAGGGAGGCTGATAGATAGCCCCCTGCTGGTCATGTCCCAGTCCAAATCAACTTGCAAATTAGCATATTGGTCGCATCCCGAAAAACAAATAGGACTCGGTGCTAGGATTCCCGGGTAAGTATAGTTCAGCGGTCGGTATTCATCACCGTTGCGGTAACTCCAAGGGCTTTCCAGGCCAAGCAGAGCTTTACCAACAGATCTCCATTTTGAAGCACGAATGGGGTTTTTGGGCCTTAAAATTCTCTTTCCCTGTGACGACGGATCGATCGCATTCCACGTAAGTATAGTCGGGTCGAACCTATGGCGAATAATTGTTTCCTGTAGCCGGAGGAATGCGGCTGCGCCCTCTCCGTATATGAGGGGCATATTAACCGCACATAGCCCCAGCAAACAGTAGGCTATGTCCTCTTCTCTCGTGGTCTGACGCGGTGCCGCCCAGCTTAGTTTCTCGGCAACGGTTGTCTCACGGATGTTAAGCTTTCGTTCAAGGTGACCCCTAAATCTATCATGAAACAATTCATCTGATGTGCGATAGTGCAATTCGGCAGCACGCGAGGTCAGATAACGGCGCCCAATGCCCGTGATGACACTGATATGCTCAGCCAGAGAGTCCCGGGTTCCGAAAATCTTCCAGTCCGAGCCAACAAAGTAAAGTATTTGAGGTGCCAGTAGCTCTTGTAGTGTCCACCCTCTCGTGAACCAACGGCTATTCGCAAAAAGTGGGAGACGAGCCTCTGCCTTCGCAGAAACGTCTGCGAGATATGCAAAGCAGACGGCCGATCGTTCATACCATTTGAACATAGAATTGATAGACTCCGACAATTCCTCGCTGCTCGTTTTGTCAATGCAGCAAGTGTCCACCCATACCCAGGTATAGTCATAAGTGATAGCGAGTCGGCAGAACTGCTTGATTTTCTGGTATCCAACTTTTGTGACTGTCTCGGGTCGATGGAGGTCTTGGAACGATACCTCCTCGCCATCTTGCCAAGTATGGGATAAGATTGCGTAGGAAGGTATGTCATTATCGGGAAATTTCTTGATTTCCAACGTATGGGCGTTTAGAAGGCGCATGATTCATATCGTTTTACATGGCGACAGCGACCTCAATCCTTACACATTCGTGAATGCGAAAATTCTAGGAAGTTGGGCAGATGTATAACGGTACGGCAGCTGAGTATTGAAGGCCTCTAGGTCCCTCAGTAGCTGCTTAAGGAACTTGCTGACGCCAAGCTTAGCCTCCGAGCCTGAGACGTGAAGGAAGGTACCTCTTACTCTTCCAGCATCGTCAATTGGATGATAAAGGTTAGCGCTGCGCTAACGGCTTATACGGAGGTTCATTTCAAATATACGCGACACGCCAAGAGACTACCCACAGTGCTGGATTTTTTAGGCTTTCTAATTAGGTAAAGTGCCTGCCAAATGGCTACCACCCCATCATTAACGTTATTTTTAAGCTATAGACCGTCACTAGACCGACACACACCTTGCCAAGCCGCTAACAATTTAAACACTAGGCTTACTATCAAAGTCCACACTCTCTCTACCACTCCCGCTAGCACTCGACGCCTCTAAAACTTTAATAACAACTTTTTTAGCTTTATAAAAAGCTATTAAATATATATAACGCACCTCCTAATTGGATTAGCCACTTTTCTTGGCAGTATACTGTAATAGGAAATTTATTTACAGGGTACTTACCCGTTACCTTTAATAACTTTACTAGTTTTATAACTATAGACTAATAATTAGTATATTTAAATTCCTTACTTTATAATAAATTTAATAGTATTTTTTATAATTTTATAGCTATTTTATTTATAGAGATATTAAAAACTATATTAAAATAATCTTTATAAAAACTATTTTTAAAGATATATAAGCTAAATAATTTTTTAAAAATAGAAAAAAATCAGATTTAAAAAGCTTATTAAATAAGGAATTTAAATATATTAATTATATTTAAGCCCTTATATAGCTTTAAAAGTAAAGTATAAAGGTTTAAACTTAAATATTAAAGTTAAATTTAAAAAACATTATAAATCCTAAGATAATTAGTAAAAAGAGCGAAAATAAGCTATTATAACTGCTAACTATATATAATTTAAGTAAGAGATTAGGTATTAACAGTTTTGGTTAGCTTTGAGCCTAAATAGTACGAAATTTAACTAATTTGCACTATATCACATTGCCAAAGATGTCGCATATATTTGAAATGAACCTCCGTATAGGCAATTCAATCTACTTCCTAAGCCGGGGGTTTCGAGTGGCAAAACATCTGCGAGACTAATCAACAGTGAGGTTATTCACCAAAAATGTATAACAGCCTTGCGGATTAGCAGTACTCTTACCTTCATAGAAAATAGCGTCGAGCTAACTTTTATCATCTTGGGTGACCTGTATACGGATCGTGCCCGGGGTGAGGAGAAGCCGAGGCGGTTGAGCTCTCGGAGCTTACAAATGGATTGTTCACTAATCCCCAAATTTGTCTGAAATGGATCCGACGACTTCAAGTGCCGGTGTTCTTGCCTTTTAAGAATCGTGCATCGGTCGGCCAGTTTTCATGTTCTAAAGGAATTCGTATTTTTCTATTTGCACATTTTGCACACATTACGTCCCACGATGCCGTCTCCGAATCTCCTGCTCACTGGGGCAACTGGTTTCATCGGCTTCAAGGTGCTTCTCAAGGCACTTGAGCAGGGCTACAATGTCCGGGCCGCCGTTCGCTCCGCTTCAAAAGCGGAGTATCTCGCAACCCACCCCAAGATCCTAGCTTTAGACCGACCTCATCAGCTATCGTTCATCAAAGTGCCTGACATCACCGCCGAGGATGCATACCATGATGCGATCAAAGGGATCACCTATGTCATCCATCTCGCCGCACCCCTCCCTTCTCCATCCTTGGATTTGGAAAAGGGCATCTACGAGCCAAATGTCAAAAGTGCAGTTAATATCTTATACGCTGCTATTAGAGAGCCTTCGGTGAAGAAGATTGTCGCCACGTCTTCCATTGCGGGCAATACCCCATTAGGCTCCACATCAACCAAGATCACCGCCGAATCCAGGGTCCCCAACCTCCCGGGACCGTACCAATCGCCCCTTCATGCATACGTGGCGGGCAAGGTCGCAGCCCTCAATGTCATGGACAAGTTCGTCGTAGATAACAACCCGGATTTCGACGTGGTGAAGGTGTACCCTGGATTCGTCTTCGGCAGGGACGACAGGGCGTTGAAACCTCAAGACATGCTGGCGAGCACTAACGCATTGATTCTCGGTTCCATCACAGGACAAAAAGGGCCTGATGTCCTGCCCTCCGGCGTGATCCACGTCGAAGATACTTCTAATCTCTTCCTTTGGGGTTTGAAGCCGGATGCACCAGCGAACATCGGTGCTACGATACGCGGTATGCTTAACGACACTTGGGATATTGTCAAGAAGCATTTCCCCAAGGCCGTTGAGGACGGCGTTTTCACCCAGGGTTCCTTTGCCAATTTCGAGATCGATTGGGATTCTAGTCTAACTGAGTCGCACTTCGGCTTTAAGTTCAGGAGTTTTGAAGAGATGGTAGTCGATGTCGCGAGTCAGTATCTCGAACTATCAGGCAAGGGGAACAATTCTGCAAAAGGGTCTTCTCTGTGATCAGAAGTTTCATATTGAGGGATGCGCGCTTTAAAGTAGAACTTTCACCCTGAGCTAGACAGTAGATAAGGTTTTTACTCGAATAGTCAAGGTTAATATATAAGAATCCCCAAGAAGGTTTGAACTTCGCATAAGCAAAAGGCTCAATCATAATCGACCCCTTAGCAACTCGTCGTAAAAAGCTCTGTGCTTCCCATAGATCTTTTCCCGCGCTCTTAAGCCCCCATGCCTCCACCTGGAATTTCACTCAGCCCTGTCACGTATCATTAGCATTTTTGATCTCATCGTGAGTATAGAAGACTATACTTACATCCTTCCGTAGTCTCAGACACCGTGTTCTTGACGGCGCACGCACCGCTGGTAGAGTCAGGCTGTGTCGTGAGGGATCTGCACGTGGCGCCAAAGCAGGCGTTATCCATAGCCTTCTGTAGGGTGTCATCTTTCCAGCCGAAGACGTAATCTGCGTGTTGTCCGTAGCCGGTGCTTGTTTCTCATTAGTGATCGCTCGGTTTAGGAATCAGAAGAAGATGTAGGTTGGTAGGGGGTGTGAATTACCTGTCGCCTGTGCTTAGCACGAAGGGCTGGCTGCCATCCTCGGGCCATTCGGCCTTGTTGTTGAAGGCTGTGGTGTCCCACATGATCTATTCGAGAGTTAGCCACCTATTCACCATGTAGAACTGTTGCCCTAGGAAGAAAAGGGGTCTATCGAGCTGACCTCTAAATGAACTTGTGGGATCTTTACTGGGTGCGTTGACGGGCACGTGCCGGTTACAACAGCAAAGGAGGTCGGGCCGGTGGTGGGATGGGCGACATGATCCATATGATTAGGGCTGTCTAAATTTTTCCCGTCCCAGCATCTAATGATTACGCCACGACTCAGTCTACATCTCGAGGTGCAATCGAACAGGAGAGAGATGCGAACTTACAGGGGGAATATAATGTTGGACCTGATACCCCCGAGACAAGGCGTCGCGGGGAAATGCTCCGTGTCCAGCTTCGGGTCAAAGCAAGGCGAATAGACGTTTCCCTGGAAGTTAGGTCCTGTGTAGCATCTGAAGCAGCTTTGCATATTCTTCCCGAGACCGGTCGAGTTGCGTCTCGTAGACTCTCCAGCAAGCATTCGGAATCCCTGGCGAGCATAGACAGTTAGCAACCTTGCGAAGACCCTAAAACCACGCTATGGGTAATCTGCCTACCGGCTTGAAGGCAGTCGTTTTCTTCGCGCCAGGCGAAGTGTAATAGACTGTTATGCCGCCATTGTTGCCACTAACCGCCTGGTTTGGAATCTGAGGCACGCGCTTGTATGTTCCATTGCGAGCTTTGAAGTACAGGTTCGCCGTCCAGTAGTTTGAGAAGTCTTGATTGAAGCTACACGTAGTGCATGTGGAGTGCGTCGATATATCGTCGGTTGGCATGGATGCGCCAAAGGCATTCTGGAAAGAATAAGCAGATAACCAGAAATGAGAATGTCCCGCATTGTATGCTTACGCCTCCGACTACTTGGTGCACATGTGGCGACGGGTTGATGCCTGGATTTACTAGACTACCCGGTGTTAGGTCATGGCTCGTCTAATTATCAGTTCGTTTGCATAAACCTACGGGTCGAGTCGCTCAATAACTACCCTAACCAGCAACTTGAATTAGCAGAGGGTGCCCCTAAGTAATAACCATGGATCTTCTCCTAGTTTACAACACGTCATGAGAGAGTACTGAGATGCTTGAACTTCCAGCAGAGCCCTGATAGAAGATTGAACCCCCGAAATACGTACTGACTGCAGCCGAAGCGCAGCATAGCAGTGCCGCTTCCGCCATAGCCCTGTGGAACTGCTGCCACGAGGGCCGGGAAGGCTGTGAGGAAGCCAGACCAAACCATCATGCGTATCACCCGATATGGCCAAGGACTTAAATTTAGCAAGTGAGAAGATTGATACAATCAGAGACGCGATCTTGCAATTCAAGTAGCTAAAGGTTACGAAGATATACTAGGAAGCCGTTGAAATAAGAATGCTTATCTCACAGGCTACCACGCGGAAGCAATGCACATGATCCCCTCTAAATATTTGGTTCCCGTAGGGTTGAATCAAAAAGTGCGGCAAACGTCATATGAGCAGTGAGACTTGTCAAGTGTAGACAGAGATAAGGAGATATGAGGGACCACGTCCTCTTCATGCTTGCCCCAAGCATCAACTACTGCCGATTCGACGCAATCAAATGAATTCACAGCTTAATTTCCTCAATTATACATCCCGACCTATGGGGGGCCTTGGTATTGGTGGCGCTACTATCTAATTCTACCGGATCTGCATTTAGACGATCGGCAGTTTAACGAGTTAGACTAAACAACCTACATAAACTAAGGTCGTTGGGAGTTGAATGTCTTGTTTACCTCATCTCGCTCTCATTCTATGATCCCCTAGTGTAGTAGCAGGGCTGCACACACGTTTAGCAAACTGGTATTAGAAGAACAGAGTAAGGTAGAGGCGATGGACGTGTGAGGATAAATGCGGTCGGGTGCCCTCTTATCGCGAAATGATATCTAATGACGGCTGCCACTGTGGGAAATGTGCAGTGGCTTGTGGACGCGCGCCGTTACCGTGGGGGGGTCTTGACGTCGCGAACGTTTCCGAGTATCTGGGTGGTCGAATTATTTTTCACCTGACATTTGAGCATCAGGCTCAAGACTAGCACTTAGCTATGTCAAAAGCTCACAGTAAACAATGCAACAATAATTAGTCTATGCAAGGGTCATTTTCTTGTCTTCCCTTTTTTTAATAGTACAAAATTGTGCGTACACAAGGCTGTTTTATCATTATAGCATTATTAAACAATTATGCTTCGTGTCAGACGGACAACTACCGGATAAGCCCAGGCCCAATCTATTCATAGGTAGAGAAGCGCCCCTCATGCCGTTCATCCAAATATAATCCTGTGCAACAGCGCCGCGGAGAAGCGAACCCGTGCCGATGAGATTTCAAATCGGATTGAAAGGTAGCAGCTTAGAGCATGGCTACAACACCGAGCAGACCACCAAGGGCGGCAGCGCCGGCAACCACACCGGTGGGCCGGGCAGCAGCGGCCGTGGGGATCGGGGAACCTGTACCAGTGGGCTGAGCGGTGTAAGAGCCGGTGCCAGTAGGGTATGTGCCGTTGGAGGCACCGCCGGTAGGGGTGGCAGTGGCAGTGGCCGTAGTCGCACACGGGTTACCGGTGCCAAGAAGCATGGTGGAGAGCTGACTGGTGAGAGTCGAGGCAGCGTCTCCCGTGGTGATACAGTTCGTGACGTAGGCGTAGTAGGCGCTGATGTGCTCCTGGCCATAGGAGCGGAGCGCGAAGGCGTACTCCTCGTAGTCTGGAAGGAGGGAGCTGGGAAGCCCGGCGGCGATGCTGCAGAAGAAGGCCTGGTATCCGTCGGGGTCCTCCAGGGTGAAGTCCGGGAGGGGCGTGGACTCGCCGGGTGCGGTTATGGGGCCGGTGACGACCGACTGCAAGTAAGATACCAGGGCGGCATCGGGCGTGGGAGCGTCGGAGAACGAGGCTAGACTTTGGACACAGGTCGGATCTTGGCCCTCAGCGCTGGTAACCCGGGTGCTGAACTGAGCCGATGAGGTGCCCGCAAGGGCAGCCACCGCCAGGATTGCCTTGGAGTTGTACATGATGCTTGTATATTCAAGTACTTGGTGTAACAGCAGGATCAAGACCTTTGATGCAATCGATATATGAGTAGAGCGTGAGATCGTTGGTTGACCAGTTGATCATAGATAGGGCAACTAGGCCAGACGGCACCCTTTATATCTACCACTGGCATCGCAAGACATGTTTGCCAACCGAGATACGAATGAAGAAACCCGCCAAGTGAACAAGGGCCAACGGAGAGTCGGAGACTTAGTTGGGTCATCATCGGATGGTGCGCTGGGTAGAGCTAAAGCTACAGAGGGAGACCCTGCTCTGCTTGGATTCTAGAAACTGTCATAGCATAGCTTTGAACGATGCATTGTACAAATTACGCTATCCACTGGTAAGTTAAAGATCAACTGCAACCTTGAATGGGATAGGTATACCTTGGCGGGGGGGGAGGTTTCTGTTGGTTGCCAAGGGCGAAACACGCCTCTGCCGTCATTTCCGTTGATATCTGATCCGCAATATACCGGGGCCCTAGCCCGCCGAGAGCCATCCCGTCAGACTACCAAGATGGTTGTTGGAATTGTTTTTGTCAGCATTATGGGGCTATGGCAGTTTGCAAGGGAGACAATTGGGCGCCCAGGATGTTGACCAGGTGCGGACGGACTTAGCCTGACGGAGTCCCGTGGAAACTGGGGACAGAGCTAGGGCGTCGTAAATCGTACACCAACGCTAATTGAGCTTTGATATATGTAGATCTTCCGTATATTCCAACAGGGTCCAACCCGTCGGGGCCTCGGGGCCTCAGGCCCAGTATATACGCGTAGAAATCTCGGTTCGGTTAAGCGCCCCGAAACAAAATTAGAGGGCCATAAACCACAAGAACAGACAACAGGCTCAAGCCAGCGTAGTGCACATCAGGGAGAAGAATCGAACAGCCAGGATTTTTTATCAATACGTGTAAAAGCGCTGGGGTTGAAGAATTTGATCCTCATCTGGTGTAGTGTATGCATGCGTGCGGCACAGTTCTCGAGAGTAAATGAAATACGGAAGGCGGCGGTAGTGCGGAACGGCAGTGCAAAACACGTCAGCAAGCCAGCTATGGACTTATCATCTGCATGCAATAAGACAACATCGTGGCTGACATTGTGAAACTCACTAAACCGTCTCCTTCCAACCTCGCTGGACTTGAGTTACATAATTCAAATTGTTCGCCAAGTGAGTGTGTTGTAACGTCGACATGGATATCTATCGATCTAAGCGCTTGGTATATGTTCCCACCCAGGACGCTAGGTACCGACATTTTCTCCTCGGGCTAATGAAGGAACCGTGAGCATTGGCCTGGCTGCGCCCCCTTTTCCACGTATGCGACTCTGACCATGCTGCCTAGCGGAACGTTGAACAATGACAATTCGATCCCAGTGGGCTTCACAGAGCAACAAGTCGATCCGCTGTTGGGGATTTTGGCATCCCGCAAGCTCATATCCATGTACATATGCCTACCGGACGGCGCCCACAACCCTCTTCCTGTCGGCGCCGTCTCTTTGAGTAAACCCGGCGAGAGACAAGTTCAACACGCCGACTCATTCATGAGTATAATCATCGCAGCAGAATATCAGCGTAAAGGGTTCGGTAGAGAGGCGATCGCCTGGGCCCTTGATTGGGCGTTCGACTTCGCGCGATTGCATCGGGTTGAGATCGCGTGTTACAGTTGGAATATCGGCGCCAAGCGACTGTATAATAGCATCGGGTTTACTGACGAAGGCGTCAAGCGTGAGTGCGTCTGGTTCATGGGTGGTTGGCACGATAGATATGAGATGGCCATATTGGAACACGAATGGCGGGACAAATGGCGAGCCTTGGCAGATGCTGGGACCTGGGCGCCTAGAGACAGTCAGAACTAGATACTCTACCGAACAGATTGCCAAGATGATGAGGTCAGCTTAAATGTCAAGGCATAAAGTGCTACCTGGGAAGAGTCAGACCACCCAAGTGGGTCACAGTGTCTTGACATGTATAAGGGGGAAATCACTCTTGATTGAGCTATAGGCAACTGCGGCGTATTCTGTTGAGCCATCTATGAAAGTGAGTATTCCATCAAGAATTGAAAGACGTTTCCCCAAGCGAGAGCGCGAGCCTTCTCGTTCATCCAGTCTATTTCGAGCTGAGTTGTATGTTCACAAAACGAAGTCGCAACCGTTTGGCAGGTATTTCATCTTCACTGAATCTTTCCCTCAGCGACCATGCGACGAATAGTGTCGAGGCTACTCTCGACAGCCACTTTCGCCATCTTAGGCGTGGTATTAGCTCGAGTCATGATGAGGAGCTTTCAAACAATGAGATGTCACTAACCTCCCAGTGCGCCGCCTCAAGCTGTGTGGCTTTCTCACTCCCCGCTGTTACATCGGGGTGACGCCACTCAAAGACATAGCTCAAGAGTAATCCACCATCAGGGCGTGTGCTGATCAAATTCATCACAGAGCTGCCGTCTTCTTGCTGGAACACAACACGACACGGTTCGTAGTGCACTACAGATCGCCGAGTTAGCAATAGCCGCCTCAGAAAGACATGCCTGAGCTACACGGCAATCGGGAGCCGCAGCTCCTCGACGCAGAGGAAGGGGAATAGTGACACTTCTAGTCACATACCGCACACCTCTTTGACCGTTCTGGCTGCGTTGCCATTGACGGGAGCGAAATGCGCCTCCCGTGTAACCTGCAGCTCTCCTGTTGGCAGTGTCTCCTCAGAAAGGACGTCGCATCCAGTGATTACAGGGACGAAGTCCTGTGCCCTCTTGACCTTGAGCTTGAGGCCCTCCCAGACCTGAGCCTGAGTCAAGGTAAGCGTTGCTCCAGCCTTGTTGATAGGTGCGGTGTATGCAACGTTGAAGGTAACCATTTTGGCGACGTTGAAGGGTGCTTGGCTAAGGTCGAGGGTGGAGTGGTTGTAATGATTTGGATTGCTAGCTGGGAATGCTTAATATGTTGTTGCGATGAAGCTTGTGATAATCTTATATCCTCACAACTCGAGCAATTACTCCTTTATATCTGAAAGAGCGTCATGGTGAGCCCGGACGGAAATCGGGGGAACCCTAATGATCCCAGCCCACCTGCAAAGGCCCATAAGACACATCTGCAAAAGTGTAAAGTGTAAGTTACATGAAGGGAAAGTTGCGTTGAACAAATGTCCCGTTCAGGTTAGACATCGCCTCTTTTTAGTCCTTTCCTACGGCCATTGCAGCATTGCAGGCAGATAGATGTCGTGGAAACCAGGCTGTCGGGACCGACATTGTCACTCTCCGATGATGATAGTGAGACACGGTGATTCATGCATCTAGCTGTCATTGTCGCGCGCCGGGGCGCGAACAATCCAATAGGCGCGGGGTTTGGTAAGCCGGACGAACAACCTGTGGCACTAATGGCCAAAAATAGTCAGCGTCCGGCCCCCGCTTAGAAATTTAGACCCGTCCGAAGGGGACATCCGTGAATTCGGGACCGCGACCTTTGATCCAGAATTGAATAGAAGAGATCTTTATCAGAGAGCGGATATGGCATACCTCGCGCCACGATTTAGTACTAGGTAACGGGTGTATCCGCTAGGTAAGGCTCGATACTTGCCTCATACATTGGCTTATAGTGTGGTTGATTTGTCCTCACGATACACATACAACAAACACTAAAAGAGGTCTACAACATAGTCCAACTTTGGTTATCGGAAACATCCAAGCCGAGTTTGTCACAATGCTGACGGAAGGGCAAGTATCGGTTGAAGGAAGACATAAAATTACCAGAAGGCACTGAATGCTCAGTCTTACAATCACGCTACCTATCCTCGTGGTAGCCGTAAAAACGAATAAATAGTCCGCCATGCTAAGAACATGGGCTATCACCACGGAACCCACGGAAAATGGGCAAAAGTGAAGTCCTTGACTGCCTACGAGGACCGCAACGGCATTGACACAAATGGTGATATTATGTATAAGTCATGCTATGCCAGCTCCTTTGAGATCTAGAAGAGTTGCTGCTTAGCCCATCTCATTCTGCTAGGCAATGACAAACCAGAACAAAACCCGGCATCATGAGTTAGAATAGCCTTGCTTGTTCGGCAAAAGGCCCTATCTTCATTCATCTTCTTCCTCAGAAGAGTCCTCCTCCTCCTCCTCTTCTTCATCTTCTCCATTCAAATCTTCCATTTCCTCGTCGTCCTCGTCGCTTTCCATTCCGACAGCGTTCTCTTCAAGAGCGGCTTGCTCCTCCTCTTTCCGTTTGCGCTCATCTTCCCTTCTAGCCTCCTCCATCATCTTTGCCTTCTCCGCGCCCGCTTTCCTTTGTGCCACCACATAGGCGCCGACGGGTGTCTTTTCCCATGGGAAATCTTTCAAAAAGGCATCGACCTGTGTCCGGTCTCGAGGTGCAAAGTCTATCTTGGCCCGCTTACCCTCGATAAATTTGGCGTTGGCTTCCAACTTCTGAACAAGTAAGACCAGGCCAGAGCGTAGCTTGCCATTGTTGTTTCCTGATGCCTTCTTCCTTGATTGTTTGAGCCAGCGCTTCAGCATGATAACGACGGGGAGCGCAAACTCAGGAAAGGCAATGTTGGTAGACCACAGCACAAAGTACTCAGCGAAAAGGTCAACTACTTGCTCCCCTACTCCGTCTTGATACACACGGGTCCGTAAGTATGCTTTCGGTGTCTTATAGGCGACATGGAAGTCAAGAGCCTTCAGGGTAGCCTGTTTCGGAGACCTTCTCATCTCCGCGGAGTTGAGTACCTCTAGAAGAACGGAGGCGAGTGGTATATAGGTACCGGTCGACCTGGACAACCTTAAAAGGGATCGTATCATATGGAAACGGAGAGGGAAGTAAGTAGCTGTGGGAATAAGACGCATAGCGCCAAGGGTGACTTGGACAAGAGGATATATTAAAAGTCGAAGTTGCGACTCTTTACCCGCTTCAGCTTCCCGGAGTGAATTACAGTGCTCTGCAAGGACGCATGACCAGAAATCCAAGGAATGGATGTACTGCCAGTTGTATACATGCCTGTAAGATTCATTTTGATTATGAACAATGCTGTTTCGAAGATGGATGGCCAATTGCCTGATGAAGTTGTACGCTGTCGTGTAACCGATGCTTTGATCAAGGCCCCATAGCTCAGCAGCCGAATTCTTCATCAGGTTGATTCCTTGAACCGTGTTGACGTTGGTTACACGTGCTCCGGCGATTAAGCCCTGGTACGTTGCCTTGAGGACTGCCTCCCGAACTCCCTTGTCCCCAATCGCCACAAGGCGACGGAGGACAAGAAATGCTGTGATCCTGGTAGTGTCACTGCTAGTAGTCTGAGACCAGAATCCAACCACAGTCTTGATCAAGTTTTTCAACAATTTTCGAAACGACAATAGGTAGGGGACGATAGGTGTTAAAGCTGAAAGTGTAAGTTTAAGTGTAGCATCGTCGGATAATGTAGGGAGCATGTGAAGGATCGACGAGGTGAAGCTTCGCAGCAACATTGATAATGGCTTGAACTTCTTGGACTCTGTCGGTATATAGACCTTGCCAGAAGATGACTCCTTGACGGGAAGGTGATGTTGCAACACTTCGGGTATTTGCTTGAGTGCGACGACAAGGATATCATGAAAAACCTCGGGACTCGATATCGTGTAGGGTTGTGCCTTTTCCTGGTCATCGTCATCCTCATTGAGATGAGCTGCTGACCGAAAAGCCAGTACTACTTGTCTCGCAGCTTTGAGGGAGTAGTTCTCTAAAAGAGAAGCCTTCCAACGCGCAACCATCTCCTTCGTGAGTTCATTATCCGGTGAAAGAAATTCCATCTCATGGGACTGTGTAGACGTTTTCCGCTTCTTCCTAGGTGAGTCCTCTTCTTCGCTGGCGCTCAGTTCATCAACTTCGGCGAGGTCTGCATCATCGAAGTCCAGGGCGTCGGGGTCATTTTCCTTTAAGAATTTGTAGAAGTCGGGATCATCCTTAGCAAGAGCCTCCATCGCATCTTTGCTCATTCCGAGATCGCCACCACCCAGTTGCGTATCATCCTCCTCCTCTTCTTCTTCGTCGTCGTCGCTGGCAACGGGCTGTTCAGCATCGGACATCTCAAGATCGTCACTCGACTCGTCGTCGTCGTCGGGACTAGGCTGCGGCTCGTCTCTCTTGCGTTTGCCTAGTTTCTTGGATGATTTGCTAGTTTTCGGCGCCTTGTTGACGATCTCGAATCCTCCGCCAAAGAAGTCGTCGACACTCATCTCATTGACGTTAGCAGTCTTAGATAGCTTCGATTTAGCCACCTTGTCAGCATCCTCCGGGCCTTTGAAGAACTCGGCGTCTTTGGCTTTCCGGCCTTGCTTCTGGGCCTTGACTTGGTGCTTTTGCTTTATCTTGGCGCTAGCTTTCCGCTTTTCCAAGACATTTTTGAGGTGTTTCTGCTCGAATTTCTTGGTGGCCTTGAAGTTTTTCTTGGCGCCGGCCATTGTGACGATTGGCCAGCAGCAGATGCTGTTGGACTTTTGCTGAGAGTTGATTGTGCCGTTCAAGCAAAAGCGCCCTTCAGTCCAGTTCCAAATGCTCAATTGCGCATTGCTCTCATCCGAAATTTTTGGCGGGCCAGGGCTTATCGCAGGGCTCTTATCAGCTTGGGCAGAGCTTCCGCTAGCCTTGGAAGGGAAAGCCCTTTGTTTAGCGTATATCACTAGTACACTACAGTAGGTAGGTACCTGGCTTGGGACCCTCAAGGTCCCTACCTCTACTAAGGTACCTGAGGGTACCTTAGGTACCTACGTACCTACTTCACTAAGGTACTGACTGACATTCAAGTTGTGTGATAGGTGGGTGCCCACTTACGCTACTGGGTGGGTGCTTCTTGCGTGCATCTCATGAGCTTCATTCGCATGCTCTTAAGATCTTAAGCCCTTGACACGTTCTACTAACGTTTCTGAGCGCGGCTACAATCTCTCGCTCTCATCCTTATAGGCATATATACACTCACACTATTTATCTTCTTTCTGATCCAGTCTACCTTCACTATGGCTTCCCGGCAAGCATATGCCCCGACTCCTCATAGCTATGTACCTAACACTACGATCTCTGCAACAATAAATCTCGACGAGGTCCGGCTTACCGAGATATCACCCTTACTAGCGGAGACTAACAGGAAATAGGAGGTAAAACTGGCTGAGACGCGAGCCGAGCGCGACCTGCAGGACTCTCTAGCTGAGATCTTCTCCATCATTGTCACCCTGGACGAGCTTGAGAGAGCCTTTCTCAAGGATGCCATCCCAGAGTCCGACTACACCGATATATGCGAACGATCTCTCAAGCAGTACAAATCAATCCTGGCTGATGAGACCGTGGCTAGAGCCTTTGTTGGCCTTGAGGAGTTCAAGGCTGAATGGGATGTAAGCTGCAACGCCTTCAAGCGCCCATCATCCCCTCGCGTGCTCACCATCATATAGCTTGAAGTACCAAGAGCAACAGAGAGGTTGAAAGTTGGCATGCCTTCGACAGCTATTACTGCTTCCACTGGCACCGCCCCTCAGCCAACAGTCGCTGTTGACAACAAATCCGGGCAACTCATTTTGAAGGCAACAGAGGATTTCATCACCTTCTTAGATGCGCTTCGTCTTGGACTTCTTGCAAAGGACCAACTGCATCCTCTCTTGACAGACATAATCCAAAGTGCTAATAAAGTCACCGACCGAGACTTCGAAAACAGGGGCAAGATAATCCAGTGGCTAATTACATTGAACCAGATGAAGGCAACTGAGGAGCTGTCGGAACATCAAGCTCGAGAACTCGAATTGGATATCAACTCGGCCTATGTGGGGTTTAAAAACGCCCTCTAAGGAGCACGCACATCAATTAGCAGTCCACCGATGACGCCTGAGCCTAGCACCTGTTCCAGACATTTGTCATCGGCGGTGAAGAAGGCCTACATAGTCCTAACAGTGAACATATGTACGATGGAGATTACTCTCGCCCACAACGCGATTGTCACAGTGCAGCGGCAGCATACTGTACATTCCAGTGCCGTCTTCGGGTTTACGTCTTATTCTGCGGCTCTTAGTGGCCAACGTCATAGACGGCCCCACAGCAAGGGCGCAATCTCTTCTTCGTATTTCTACCACGCCGTCCACTCAGAACAAGGAGGCAACTGTATCGCGAAGTAATCGCCCATTCGTGCCCAGTACCATATCGCAGAGCTACCCAGAGGCTTTCAGTACGAATCATGCAGCGCACTTTTCTCGCCTTTCAGCACAATGCCAAGCTTCATAATCTCCAAACAGTGGTGCGGGCAGTGAGATCGGTTGCGTCACTCGAAGCAGCAAATAGAGGCCTTTTCAAAGGTGCCAACGAGGAGGATCACGTTGTAGTTACCGAACAGACAATATTTCATCCACAGGGGGGCGGCCAGCCATCCGACTGCGGGGTCATGAAAGCTGATTCTGGAATCAATTTTGACGTGTCGGCTGTTCGCATGAATGCAGTAACTGAAGGGGAGGTTCTCCATCTTGGACGATTCTCCGACGTATCTGCCCATTTCACACCTGGTGACACGGTCACACAGACCATCGATAGTGAAAAACGTCTACTCTTTTCACGCTACCATACCGCAGGGCATGTTCTGGGCGGAGCGGTCCGTCATCTGCTGGAAAAGGAAGTCGCCAACTTCGACGAACTAAAAGCTTCTCATTTCCCTGACTCAGCGTCGTGCGAATTCCAGGGTCTGATTGAAGGCAAATGGAGAGACGCTATTCAGGCGCGCGTCGATGAGTATATCAACAAGGATATGCCAGTTGAGATAGACTTCTGGGACGAAGCCGACTTTAAAGCGAACGGGCTGGAAAGACTCATACCGGACAGGAAGGCAATGGGGATGGCAGATGATGAGAAGTTCCGTGTCGTCAAGATCGTCGGATGTGAAGCCTACCCATGCGGCGGAACTCACGTTGATAGCACTCAGCAATGTGGGAAAACGAACGTCAAAAAGATTAGTCGGTCGAAGGGTATAAGTCGGGTCAGCTATACCCTCCCTTGACAGTCCACGCCAAGAGCATTATACCAAAAGCCAGATAGCCGGTGCCGGGATGCAGTCTAGTAGAGAAGAGCATGTTATAGACCGTCCTACATGTACAAGCATCGAATAGACAAACACATACACATTCCCTCCCTACACCAGATAGAATCTGCTACTTATGTCATCCGAAACATGCACGCCTTTTTTATCCGATAATTTACGTTTTTTATCTAGCGCCGAAGTTGTGCTCAGCGATAATTCTCAAATCAACAGCGCTCGTGGGACCATGCGCCGTTGCGAATGAACAAGAGCTCCATTCCCACCTCGAGGCTTGCGCACGTGGCCCCTGTATGGCTTGTTGGGGCTGAAGTCTCCTAAATTCGGCCCACAATTTTCACCACCATGGACGGACCTCAAACTACCTAGGTTAGATGCCTTGGCTTGGTTGAGAACCCAAGCGAATTTAAACCAGTAACCTACGCAGCTCCCTCATGTCTATTACCAGCGGATTGCAAAACGTGCAATTCGAGTCAGTGAGTCGTCAAGTACAAGGCCATTCGATTGGTTACCCATCTTGATCGGCATCTTGAGTCTAAGGTTCTACTCATTAACAACTACCTAAGTCGGGTACTAGCTGACCCGAAATAAAAGAAAAAGAGTGCTTGGGATCAACACTGCTTCTCTTTAGCTTCATTGCAGGATCACACCCTAGGTGTCTGTAGATGGCCATCGCTTTCTAATCCCGCTGTTCCCAGGGTAGGGGCATGCACGGCACTGACTAGAGTCGCACTACTTGTGCTCCATGGTTCTGGTCAGATGCATGTCACCCTTTTCCTTGAGACGTTGCATGTGGCCCAAATGATTGGCTCCTCATGTTCAAAGGTATATCGAGCCAAAGTTTAACCGCAGTAGACCTGGCAGCGGAATTCACGCCGTGGGGCCCAAATGGATTATCTAGGGGTCGTCGTCCTATGCTCGCAGATCTTGTGTGACTTCGCGAAATGTTACCGGGTTCACATGATGCACCGGTACCAACATCCCTCCTTGCATTGGCTGAACTACCCGGTTGTGTTTCCGTTGACTTCGAGTGCAACATGAAGGTTGTCAAATTATATATCCAGCCTTTTGTCCCCGTTGAGAGATCAGTTTCTGTTCCTCACATATCAGTCAGATTAATCCTAAGGATTCACAATTTCAACATCGAAGCCAATTTCAACATTTCGCTCTCCCATCCATAGATATGAGAGAGTATCATGGATTCTCTTGGTGGTAACATTTTGCCACTCGATACGGCACCCAAATTATTTCTAGCAGGAATAGGAGCATTCCTTCTTATTGGAATATGTTTTTCCATTCTATCTATACAAAAGACTAAAGACGTTGAAAATCCTAGCCTCGTTCAGTCTTTGTGGCTGTTCTTCTACTCTTGCTTCCTTAAGCCACACAGAGGCGATAGCAAGGGCAATCAACAGGATGCTCTCGAGAGTTTCTACAAGTCGCAGGCTAGCGCTTATGATGCAACAAGAAAGCGCCTCTTGAAAGGCAGAGAAGATATGTTGGCCTTAGCGGCCGCTCAGCTTTCCTTAAGGGCGACAGCTGTCAGATCAAACGGCTCTAGCAGAATCTGGGTTGATGTGCGTGATCACGAATGATCATCTAGCATCGTGTTGCTAATCCGAATCGCAGATTGGTGGTGGTACTGGCTGGAACATTGAGGCAATGTCTCAATTCGTCGATGTCTCTACCTTTTTCGATAGTGTGTACCTAGTTGACTTCTCGCCGTCTTTATGTGAAGTGGCTCGGAAACGATTCACTAGGCTGGGTTGGACAAATGTGAAAGTCATCTGCCAAGATGCAAGGATGTTCCGGTTAGAAGACCACGAACCAATCCTCGAAGGCGGACGAGAATGTTCTCCTGAAGCCAGCTACTTCTCCCAGGAGAAGCGACGACACGTGGGAGCTGATCTAGTCACCATGTCTTATAGTCTATCGATGATCGTAAGCACCTCCCTGGGACTTACATAAACGAGATCTAACAACGTTGCAGCCTGACTACTACTCAGTCGTGGACTCCTTGACGTCACTCTTAGCTCCGCACGGCATCATCAGCGTGGTTGATTTTTACGTTCAATCTCGAGTTGATGTTAGCTTTAGGAACTATACAGGCGGGATCATCGATCGTCATGTCAATTTTCTTGGGAGAACTTTCTGGCGTGCTTGGTTCGATATCGACAGGGTTGCCCTCGAACCTGGTCGTCGAGACTACCTCGAGTATCGCTTTGGTACAGTCCTCAACGTTAATACGCGTAATTATGGACTTGGCGCCATTCCGTACTACATCTGGCTGGGAGTACCCAAGCAGCCGCTTTCGTCTTCTCTCGCTCATGATATTGTTGAGAAAGTCGATGCTCTGGTTACTGAGTCGCCCTATCTTTCCCCTGTCAACCACTCCGGTCAGTTATCTCTTGAAGTAGAGAAGGGTGCTTTGGAGATCCGTTCCAAAGCTTTTGATGCCGCCATCATAAATCTCTCGTCAAATCTGCCTCTCCCTTCATTCTTCTACCAGAACCATCACTATCGGATTTACTATGACGACCAGCTGAAGAAGCACACTCAGTTCAAGGACGAGTACATTTACGCATTCACCTGGGAAGACACTCGTGTTGATGAGCGGATTTTGAGGCTTAAACCAGACGATGTGGTTCTTGCTATTACTAGTGCAGGCGATAACATTCTTTCCTACGCACTACAGAGTCCTGCCAAGATCCACGCCGTCGATCTGAATCCGTCCCAGAATCATCTACTTGAGCTCAAGGTTGCGGCATATCAGTCATTGGAATATGAGGATTTCTGGAAGATTTTCGGTGAAGGCAAACACCCTGAATTCCGTTCTCTGCTTATCTCGAAAATGTCACCCCATCTGTCCAGCCGTGCATTTCAGTACTGGTTGAGTAACCATCGAATCTTCACCAAGAACCAAGGTGGTCTCTACGACACTGGCGGCTCGAGGCACGGAATTCGCATCTTCCGTTGGATTTCACAAGTCTTTGGCTGTAGAGCAGGCGTCAAAGATCTCCTCGCGGCCAAGACTCTCAATGAGCAGCGCGAGATCTGGCGCAACCGTGTGCGCCCCGCCCTTATGTCCCGTCTCGTGTCGAAATTCGTCGTAAGTCAGGAGGCATTCCTATGGAACGCTCTAGGTGTCCCAAAGAACCAACTCGCCATTCTCGAGAAAGATCACGCGGTCTCCAAGGCAGTATGCGGTCCCAACCCAACCGCCAAGAACACACGCTCGCACGCTATCTGGGAGTACATGGTGAACACCCTCGATCCCATGGTAGAGACCACGCACATCGCCACGGATAATCCATACTACCTCGTGTGCCTCGACGGCAAGTTCTCCAAGAAATGCCATCCAGACTACCTCTCCCCCAAAGCGCACGCACGCCTCTCACGGCCAGACGCGCTGGACAACCTGCGAATTCACACGGACGAGATCGAAGAAGTTCTCGCGCGCATCGCGCCCGGAACCCTCACGGTAGCCGTCGTCATGGATAGTATGGACTGGTTCGACCCGGGGTCCGACGCTGCCAGGTCGCAGATCACCAAGCTCAACCGCGCGCTCAGGATCGGCGGCCGCGTCATGCTACGCTCCGCAGGCCTCAAGCCGTGGTACCTGAAGGAGTTTGCGCGGCTCGGGTTTGCGACGAAGTGCATGGGCTCTCGTGAGGACGGCGCCTGCGTCGATCGCGTCAATATGTACGCTTCTTGCTGGATATGTACAAAGAGGGAAAATCTCGCGCCGCCTACTCCGCCGACGCCAAACATTGATCCCCTTGGCAGCGCGGAGATCTCGTCGCTTAAGATCTAATCATACTTCAGTCGCGCACTCTGTGGTAGGAAGTATCTTGTGTCAGGATATCAGTGGCCGAGAACGTGGATAATTGAATTTTTATAGGGAGAAAATTTACCCAAATTTCGTCACTTTAACGATCAGCTTAAGTCCATTTAGGACAATGCGAAGATTACAGCAAATTGACATAATATCATAATGAATGATCATCGATTACAACCGCAATGTCCATTTTTGCTTTCTTGATTGCGTGAACTTTTCGTGCCACCCCGTGTCTCTGAGGTATACATACGTATCTTATCCCGCTGTATCTGCTATCTTCCTCTTGTTGATGTCAGCTTGTTGAGACTGCCTACCGTTTTATAGCGAAGTGCCTACTACTTGCCAGGCTCAAGGCGAGGGGAGTATATAGGTGCAAAGTAAATAATTGGTGCGGTGGATTATATCTCCATTCTATACTTGCTTAACAACCATATAATTATTATTCCTTGGCTTTTCATTTACGTGTTAACCTAGTAGGGAGAAAAAGTATCAGTTGACAGTCGTAGAACAATTCCATTGTGCATCGGCATGTGTGTCCTGCCTAAGCCGCACAGTCTAGCACAATCAGATGTTTGCATGTGCTGCCTAGGCAACATAAGTGAATGACATATGCATGAAGCTGTTACCATGGCTGCCAAAAAGACACCGTATACCTAGGTTGCCTTGTTGACATTTGCCCATCACTTTCCCTCTTTTTCCTCTTGGTCGCAACGATCCCAACGCACTCAAGATGACAACAGCAGTCTCTCAAAGCTTCTCATAACCAATTCTGTTCAAAGTTATATCCCATTTTGATATAATCCATGAAATTCGTTTTAGATAAACGGTATGTCATTCACTAATGAACTAGCACTTGAACCCAACCTCTGCGCTTTCCTAACGCTGTCCTGATACACTGTAGAAGAACATAGCAAAATGTCCCCGATTATCAACACTATGCGTCAAATGGCAAATCTTCGCTCTTCTAAGGGTAGCGAGTGCTCACATCCCAGGGTCCCACCTACAATAGAAGTATTTGACCCCGATGGAGACATGTTGCTCCTCGTTGGAAAGCAGATTTGCGCTGGCACGTGCAGTAATTCTGCTCAAAACAAACAGCCAAACGCAATGTGCTTTCAAGTCAACTCCGCTATCATAGCGGGTGCCTCGGCAGCCTTCGGATTTGTGCTGTACAGCCCCAGCGCAGCGAACGCAACAGGAAACCGCGTAGAGTGGACAGTCAGGCTCCCGGACGACGATCCGCAGGCCATGCACACCATCATCAACATCCTCTATGGGCATTACCCTGTCACTCTCTCCGATGAGCACGTAAACCTCGAGCAACTCTTCAATCTCACCATGATCGCGGACAAGTATGATCTCGTCCATCATTTTTCGGACTGGACCGTTCAGTGGGTGCAAGATATGGAAACCTATTGGGTCGGACGAAAGTTTGTCGGCAAGTCGACCGAGGACCTAGAGTCGTTGCTCTGGATCTTCTGGGTTCTCGGCCACGAGCCGCTGTACACCTACATGATACTACAGATTGCCTTTCATAGTGAACTCGACGCCTCTGGGAAACTTACCGATCCAACCGAGCAGCTCTGCTTCACGAACGAATTTCGAGACTTCCCAGTACCCCCATATGCGCCGAGTAAGCGGACCGCCGTCGCATTGCGATTTCCGTTGAATATGTGGAAGACTAATTTGCTGACTCCATCCCTCGTTAGTCGAGATCGGCCACACGCGCATCGAGGTCTTGAAGATGATCCGCAGACACATCAAAACGACACTCGAGGAACATCTCCACGGCAAGCAGAAGAGCAGCTGGCTCCGCTGCAGACGGATAGACGGCGCAGACGATAGCGCCTGGCGCCAGAGCATTCTCGTAGCCTTCGTCGAGTTGCTTGAAGCCGAGGGCATCTGGCCGCTCCCATCTGCTTATTTGCTCACCGCGAGTCCGAGGAGCCTGGTGGAGATATTCCGCGCCAACCCCAGCATCCCGTCGTTTGTACACCAGCACGACGGCCAGTTTTGCGAGCCCGAGGGCACTTTCTGGGAGCGTATGGAGAAGCTGCTCCGCGATGTCCGCTATATACTCCCGGCGCAATCGGCTATTCATCTCAGCGAGCAGGCTGCCAAGTCCGGCCTTGAGAGTCACTTCACGTCGAGGGGGCTTGGTATGGGTCTACATAAGGGTAATTGGAATGTGCGGGAAATTCTGGAGTTTCAGGAAGCCGTCGCCGAGGGCGAGCGTGTTCCCCCTCCGGGCTCACCGGCACACTAATAATGGGATTATACTACTGGGTTTTGTTGCTTGTAAGGAAACGGGTTACTAACAATTCATGAGGGAAGAGCGGAGTGATGAAGGAATAGATTAAGCTATTGGTCCAACAACCGCAAAAGATCAGGGTCCCTGATTGGGACGATGAGGCCCGTACACCAGAAAAGGTACGACGAAGGAAGATGATCACTGTACAATGGATACGGCACGGTATTTGTTCGTTGCGAGAATGCCGAAGCCGAAGGAAAATCCTTTGATGTCATGAAAGTTATGTAATCGTATGCAAGGATCTTCCCCTGCCAAGACCTGTGGTGATCCGTCATTTTTAACCCATACCCATCTCCATCTTGTCACCCCGCCTCCCACGCATCTACAATTCAATACCACTGTGCTCTGAGATGCTAAGCGCTTGATGCTGGATCAGTGAAGGTGACGTGTATCATCAGGGCGCGTAATTGCTCATTCAAGTTAATCCAGAGGAGAGTACTTGTTATAAGGGTTGGAGACTCTGAGCTACGAGAAGCAGAAGGCACCCAAAACCGTAAGAGCGCCCCCCTCAACGCTTTGCATCTTAACAAAGACACTACTATTTCGCATGGCATTTCACGTGGGACTAGAAATTCCGAGACAGCGCTCCATCTGGACGTGGGCACAATCAGGAACGCAGAGAGAGAGAGAGACACGAAGATTCGTGTCCCTATGGGCCTTATCAATGCACAGCAGGACGCCGCGTCTTGCAGTAAGAATCCTCAAACATGAACCTTACATATAAGTCACGATCTATTCAGGAAACATGAAGGAAGAGAGGAAGAACAAGCGCCGGCATCCTCGAGCGTGGTTTTATCTGGCCCTGTGCCTTGTCTGACAGGTCAGGCTCGTGGTCGAAATAAGGGGCCGAACATCAAACCCCCCTTGTCGGGGCTCTGTCTCAACCCTTGTCGGCCACCCCCTGTTCGGAGTCTAGTGTAAGTATCTCGTCCCCAACGCGAGCCTCAAAAGTCCAAGCTCTAAGCGAACCACAATTGATTGACCCCTTTGACGATATCATGCGACTTAAGGTCCCGACGAGGTATGGACGATTGACTGTACCTGCGTTGGTGCTCCCGTTTTCAGCTTAGTCGTGCATGCGTATGTAGTGTACTGAGTAAGTCTATACTACACTGCTAGAGGATTCTTGCTTTGCACTGCACTGCTGTCGCGAATGTCACACCCCCGGTCGAAACGATCTCCAGACTGCATGCGTCTGGCCTTCGCGACCAATCCTCGGGGTTTCAATCTTTTCTTGGGATTGTCTTGTATTATACTGTATGGCAATAGAATAATATGCTACGTCGTACCTAGGTATTCCATCTTCCTGCCAGCTCGCTGGATGAACTGATGATTATTCTCCGAAACATCGTCGGCAGATTCAATTGTTGACCGTTGCTTCTATTCTTTCCTTTCGTGCGTTCGTGGCTTCGTTTCCAAAACCCAGGTGGCCTCGGTCATATGTTTTGAGGTGGTGCTATTCACTCCTTTTAGCTTCTTACCGCCCAGCCTTCCCCCTTGCTGCCAAGAGGAGACGAGTAGACAAACAAGCCGGAATGCTTTCGTTTTCGTGAGAGAGGCGAGGTTCTTCAAACTATCCTTAATCATTTCGCGCGTGTGTGTGATTGGGTTGAACCCATTCATCTTTCTTCGTGACGGCTGGTCTGTTCAATATCGACGTTCATTTGGAAAATCTTATTCTTTTTTATCACGAAGGCAAAGCAAGCAAGCGACTGTTCACGAGGGTTTCTCGCCCGAAGATCTCCCTCGGTAACAGAAATGAGGGCTCTCTACTCTGGATTTCTCCTGCTGGCTCTTGGTGCCTTGTCGCCGGTCCAGGTGCGTGTCTCCGAAACGTTGGGTTCCGACGAGCGGAAAGAAAAGGACTAATGGCAAGCTAGGCCGACAGGTACACAGTTTACGATCAACCCGTCAAACGCTCGCTTTTGCAGGACTTGTTGGGTAAACTTAAGGGCAATGGGAACGGGGACGGCAATATTGCAACAGTGACCGAAACTGTTCGTCAGACTATCACGGTCGGTGGTGCTGGATTAGGCGGACTTCTGAATACGACGGCGACGGCGACGGTCACGGTCACACAGACCGGCGCTGCTGATGGCGCTGTAGAGTAGGTTGATACCACAGTTAAGGGCAAGATCATTTTTGGGGGCTAACTTCATCGACAGACAAGCGACTGTCACACAGGTGGTGACCACAACGATGATGCAACTGATTGCCTGCGGAACGGCCTTTGGAGTCCCCATCCCGGCCGACCAGGCCTCCGTCATTGCGTCTTCTGTGGCCGCGGTCGTGTCCTCTGGGCAAGCGGAAGCGACCTCAGTAGCGGCTACTTCGTCGATCGTAGCCACGGAGACATCTGCAGCCGTGACGACTTCCTCGGCGGCTTCGATACCTTTGTTGACTCCACAGCCGGTGACATCCTCGTCAAGCGCTGTAGCTTCAAGTTCGTCGAGTCCGGTTGAGCAGGTCACATCATCTAGCTCAGTTGCTACGGAATCCAGCACCGCAGCTGTCGAGACGTCAAGTTCGTCGGCGACCGTCGTGGACTCTAGCACCGCGGTATCCTCTGTCGCCTCCGAAACCACCTCATCAGCAGCGACCGTTGAGACATCCACATCGGCGGCAATAGAAACATCGTCCGCGGAGGCTTCGAGTTCATCGACAGCAGCAGTAGATACTTCTTCCGCCGACGCAACAACTTCAACAGCAGCGGCAGTCGAAACCACCTCGTCAGCCGCTGCTGGCGCGTCCTCCGTCGCACTGCCTATCGGCTCGACACTGTCTACGGTAGCCACGACGACTGCGGCAGTAGGCGCATCTTCCGTTGCCCTTCCCGCGCAATCCACGCCCGCGGCAGCCGTCTCGGGAGACGTCAATCTCGGCGCCGCACTCCCGGACACGCTCACTGCGACGACCTTCCTCGGCGCCAACGAAGGCCCGCCCATCGACTTCAGCGGCATCGATCTGAATTCGGTGATAAATCTGGGTCCCGTTGCGTAATAAGCACTGCTACTAATGAAAGGGATGATGGATTTGGAGGGGAACAGGCAGCATGAGAGCGGATGGAATGTAAGCGAAGGAGAGCGTCTTCTTTATCCCGTATAAAATACTTTGTTTTTTTTATATTAGATTTACAAACAGAACAGTCCCCTGGTGGAAATATCCTTCGTTTCTTGGTTATAATAATGCAATATAAAGAATCTGAGTCTGACTCTTATCTTGCCCTAAAGATACTACACCGTGAGCTAGGAGAAGGCTTGATAATAGTATATCACTAGATACAGCGAGTTAGGAGCGTGCAATTTCTGTGTATGATACGTTACAGGTCGGCTCTCACTGTAGGGTAGCGTGATCAGTCTATGACTGTGTTGGAAGCACAAGTATATTGAAGGGGTATCATAGTCTAAGCTTTCTCTTCTTGCCAGAACGCCAAATTCTTCCCGTAACTTACAAAATCATATTACATATTAGCTATTCCAGCTTCTGCGTTTTTCTGGCGCATGGCAGCTTTCAATCTCTTCTCCTGGCGTTTACTCATGGGTTGACCTTCGCCATTACCTCTGGTGCCAGGCCTCTCAACGCCGTCGCCATTCTTTCTTTTCTTGCTACTTTCTTGGTTCTTATGTTTTTCCCCATTGTTACCTTGCGTATTCCTAGTGGCGATTTCAGGCTTCTCGCTATCACCCTCGCCGATCTCGACGTCGGTTTGTATAGGATCCGCAACGTTGATGATATCAATGACGCCTCGGAAGCCGCTGCGCTTCAGGCCCTCGTTGACGACAACGCCTCGCGCCAGCACACTTAGACCCTCTTTGACGCGGTCCGCCGGCAGACCCCAGACGTGAAGCAGGTTCGTAACGTCGGCGGGCCCACGCAAGCCCAACACGGACCGTGCCTCGCTACTTATGATAATCCCGCGGCCGCGGGTTGCACGGATCAACGATGACACATTCCCAATGAAAGCCGCACGGGTGCGGGCGTCTGCGCCTGCCACATAGTTGCTGCCCCCATCTCTAGCCCCCTTAGGTCCGAGGATATGCGCAGGAGCGGGCCCTTGTAGGACCTGCGAGTAGCATACTTCGAAGCGGACCCCGCGACTCACGGCGAACATGCACGGTTTCGGGCGGAAAGTGAAGGGCTGCCGCACCGTCAAGTCCAGCGATATTATGGATATGTCATTTAGGCTCTGACAGGCAGCCGAGAAGGCGTCGTCGGTCTGTGGTCGCACAGCGAGGATGTCGTACGCAGACGCGAGCTGTGGTAGACGGTGATGTTGGGCCGGTTCAGTCAGGACGACCGTTGCGCGGCGAAGAACCGTGGGGAACTTAGGTCTTGGTGTCGATGAGGATGAGTTGGCGGGAGAATCGAACTTGGGGAGCGGGTTCGTGACGTTGTTCGCTGGTATCTGTCCCCCGATTGTGTGGTTGAGTGCTACGACATCGTAGCCTAGTGATGCGCTGAAACGCAGCGTGCGCTCAAGTTCTGCCGGATTCGACTGGGGCGACCATGCGATGTTGAGGTCGTAAAGCATAATTATGAGAAAACGGACACGAAGCCCCTGGGCACATGAGATGTGAGCGTCGACTCCAAAGTGTGTATTGTCCTGTTAGCGATGCGCTGGAGGGGCTCAACCTCAAAAGTCTATTCGGGTAGATCAGATTATTATGATAAGAATACCTACCTAGCCTCGGGCAAGTTTCTTATCGGACCTGCCAAGCTCTTGTGGGGTAGGTGCATGGGGGAGTTCAGAAGGGCTAGGGACTAGGTGATTATAACGCTGTCCGTAGTGAGGAGGCATGCTGTGAGACAGTACTTTTAGCGTACCTACCAACATGTATTCCCGCCCAGGTAGTGATATGGAACTAGACTGAATGACTTTCTCCTCGAGACAACGAAGACGAAAGGAAACGTTGGTATTTATTATTATTATTATTTGTTTAACGTTATTTTTTTTTTTTTTTTTTTTATAAAATCTCATTTCTGCATACTCAATTTCATAGGGAAAGCTCGATACTAAATATGGCAGCTTGAATAGCAATGTGACCTTACGAGTTATAAAATTAACTTTTCGCATTTCCATTAAAGAAGTAGGTACACAAGACACTTGGCTTGTTAGTGGTGGGAGACCACTATCACTGAACTGCCTAGGTATCTACCTACCTACAACTACCCTTCTCTACGGAATGCCAACTCGCTAGGTGGGGAGCCTACGTTTTAGCAATCCCCAATTTACAGGTAGGTCATTCATTACAGGTCAATTGGTCTCGCCAGGAGGTGAAGGCGACTGGCAATTCAATCATCAAGGCAACAAGGCAAAAAAAAAAGTACAGAGGAAACACCTACATTCTATCAACCAACATAATAATGACCATATCGCTAGCAACCTCCGATGGCCATTACCTTTTCGCGACGATCTGAGGGCTTCCAGCGCGCACACCAGGACCAGCGACACGCTCACCTTTCACGGCAGCAACCACAACAACAGCCACCGTACCAACACCACCTCCCCCGGTCGCCGACTACTGCTCGTATGAAGCGCCCACTTGATCCCATTGACAGCCTGAGCGACCCTCTCAAAGCCAAGAAGACACGTATTGCCGTCGAGATTTTCGCGAGACCGCTGGCCCAAGCACTCGGCCCTTCCAAGCCCGTCCTAGTGAACCGTCAGCGTTCCACGACGCAGCCCGTGCAAATCGCGTCGTCCCAGAAACCCGACAGACCCTCTCGGATCGCCACCAATCCCCTCCCACCTGTCCCTCCACCTACTTCCACTTCTGCTCCTACGCCTCCGTCTACGTCTGTGCCCGTTCCTACCACGGCTCCTCCTCCCCTTCCTCCTACAACGGCGACAAATAAGGACCATGGCCTCACGAGACACCAAGAAAAGGTTATCAATGGCATCCGACATGAATTGGGCCGTTTGCAACCCAGTGCTGCTGATAGCAGCTCTGCCATCGGCCCATCCGGTCGCAAGTTGCGCTCCCAAGAGGCGACCCGCTTCAAGAGCGAACTCTCGGCTTATTTCCCCGAATATGACGAGGTGATTGGAAATGATCCCAAGGAACAACGTACGTCAAATCGTTGTGTCAACGTAGCATTATCTCTACTTATCCTATCCTGGGTCGTTGACACGTGCATCACCAACCCAATTGGCCATTTTGTAGTGCCTCTTTGCTAATTCCTATTGTATTCTGCTGTAGACCTGCTTAATGCTGATACACCCATCATCATTGTTGATACGGAAGACGAGCCAGCGGACGATATAGCGACTATCACCACCACCACCACCACCGCTACACGTCAGCCTGCAACTCATTTCGAACAGCGACCTCATTTTTCTATGGTACGAGTATACAACGACCGTCTATTCACTGATTTACACAACTCTCCAATTATCAACCTGGACTTCTTAAAAGGAGAGCACAACGCCGATGAATTAGAAGATCCATTGCCAGATTCACACTATGCGCCAACGCATAGAAGAGCCGAGCGCCTAGAAAAGTCTATCAGGAATACAGAAAGAGGTCGCGCCCAGCATGAGAAGGATCAAATCATCCGACTTCTTGGTGATTTGCAGGGCCATGATTGGCTGCGAACCATGGGCGTCAATGGAGTGACCGAAAGCCGCCGGAAGACTTTTGAGCCTGCTCGTGATCATTTCATTAAAGGGTGTCAGGCTATACTTGATAAGTTCCGCCTGTGGAGCCAAGAGGAGAAGAGGCGAAAGCTCGAAAGGGAACGCGCGCTAGTAGAAGAAACAGCTGACGAAGAGGAAGAAGACGAGGAAGACCAACAAGAAGACGACGTCGATGACAGCGACTGCAACGAAGGTGTTGACAGTGCGGATGATGTCGACATGATAGACGTCGAAGATACCAGCGAAGGTGATGCTGCTCCTGAAGGCGAGCCTCCCGAGTATGGCGACGTCGATGCTGCCGCGCGTCAACTGCATGATGAAGCCATGGCGCGAGCCAAGTATGCAGTGTCCTCGTCGCCTAGGAGGATCCGAGGTGAACCTCCACCCGCCATAGTCGACCTTGTGCCCCGGGAATTTACCTCCTTCTTTGCGAAGAGACACCAAAGGGATGCAGCGTTGAATAAAGGGCGGCGGAGGGGAAGAACGGTTCTGGCGTGGGGCCAACCGATACCGGATATGAGTGAGTATGATTTTGTGCTGCCTGATTTCTGCCTAGATGAAGATACCCTGAAAGCACGCGAGAGGCAGAAGAGACGAGATAGGCGGCAGCGCAAGCAAGATTCTACTACGGTAGATAGATAGCTTATAATGCTATGGCCTCTGCTTAGCCTCGAGAACTAGATGTGCGTGGCGTGGATCGTATTCACTGGTTTTGCTTAAATTACCAACTGTAACATGAGATGTTGTACACTTAGGTGTGGCAATGCCACGTATGTACAATATGCAAACAATGATTGAGGCATCCCAAAATGATAGGATTTGTTGCCTTCTGCCGACGCTATCTATTGGGTAACGATTCGCTGGGAAATTCTTCCAATCTTCCCGAATGATGTTTTGAAACTGTATCGCCCCCGAGCTAAGGGCCTAGCTAGAGATAGAGCATCCATATCGATCGTCATGAGGGCACGATGTTGCCATACTTCTATGCTTTCCCGTTTTAATATGAGTGTATTGGTGCCTGCCCACCTACCAACCTCGGTACTTACACAGTCCTGCCTGATGAAGGAAATTCCTTGGATTAGGCCATGTTCGTGATTGGTTTGAATTATTTTGCTTTTTCTAATGGACATTCGCAAGTCACCAGGTGCTTCCATGCTGACCACACGCGGAACTCCACGAGGTATGTCCAGAAAGGTGAGACATAGTACTCGGTAGTCGACTGGTACTTTCTTTCTAAACTCATCCTAAACAACATATAACTTACGCATGTATCTATTCTATCAGTGTTCAACTAGTAGCCTTGTTAAAACCTACACCTAATTTCGAAATCTGATATCTTTCCAGTTATTCTGTTTTCGACGGCTCTACATACATGCCTAGTTGAGGCGAGATACACCTGCCTACATATTATTCTAGTGGTTGTATCCTGGACGCGTAACCCGTGCTGTGCTCTACGTACATAGGTGATGATACTATCCATGACCCCTTAGCATAATACACCCTTTAGCGCAACCGCCAAACCTAGCAATACTACTAATTATATACCTACTTTACTTATAGCCAATATAATTATTAATAAAGCTTTTTTTTTATAGATAATGCTGCTAAATAGCGCTTTTTTGGCGGTTAGGCCTATATAGATAACATGTAACTAATTAGGTTATCCCCGGCTTAATTAGGGCCTATACTACTAGATAATCTACTAAAAACCCCTTAATCTTAGTATCTTGTTCTATTTAATATATTAACTTTAATACTATTTATTTTAATTAAAAGTGAAGCTATTATAATACTGCCTTATATTAAAAAATTGTTAATTAATATTATATTTAATATAACTAATAATAATATATTTTAAATAAAATAGCATAAAAGTATAGCGTTTTTAAAGCTACCTTTTTATATAGACTTTTTAGTAGACCTTTGCATATTAAGATAACGCACTTTTAATAAATATTATTTAAAAAGCAGGAAAATACAATTTTATAGTAGATTTTATATTAAAAAGCCTTTAGTACTACTTTTTTATACTCTATAATTAAGGCTATTATATTTACGCTTGCAAAATAATACGGTTATAGCAGCAACTTGAGAAAGCATTAAATAAATAGGTTTTAAAAGCATAATCTTTTAATTTATACTAAAATTAGCAAAAGACAAAAGGCTATATATTTTAATAGCTTTATAGCTAAAGCAGTTAACTAGTATTTTAATATATACAAAGATTTTAGGTAGGTAAAGCTAAAGTTAACTTTTAACATTAATAAGGGTAGTATTATAGCTAGCTTTAATATATAATATAATTTAGATTAAGCTTTAATTATATATTTAACTAATAAAAAGCTAGGCTTTAACTTTTTAGTTTTTAGTTTTTTTATTAATAAAAAAGCTATTTTAAAAAGCTTTTAAAGCTATAACTAAACTTTTTTTATTAAAATTATCTTAGCTACCGGTATAACTTTTAATCTAGGCATTATTTTTAAAAGAAAAGACCTTTAAACTTAATAATTTATTAAGGAGTTTAAAGCTATTACTAATTAAAACTAGATTTATATTTCTAAAGTGATACGATCCCGTAGGGGTGTATCGCTGATTGCCTGCAATAGCCACGTGTGGCTCATGTGGCCATTGCGCACAGGTCCTGGCACTGCCAGGCACCTGGCACACAACCTACATAAGTAGTTGGCCCCTACGGGCGCCAAGGTTCTAGACCTTCCTTCCTTCATCATCTCTATACATACATACAGTTCTACCCATACCCTTGACCGCACCTATCATAAAGGCTAGATAAATAATAAAGTAGTTAAATACTAGTTTAAATAAGTCTTTATATTTTAAATCTATTAGCTCTATAATAAAGACAATTTTAAAGCTATATTTTTAATCCTAAATAGGCATAAGAGTTATATATTTATATATATTATCTATTTATTTTTTTTATTTTTATTATATAAATAATTATAAAATAAAGGCTAACTAGTTATTTTAAAGATAAATTTATATTTTTAGCTTACTTTAATAATATTTAGCTTTGTTTTTTTTTGCTTATACCTTTTATAGTCTTTAGCCTTTAAATAATAGGTTATATAATGCCCTTAAAGCTATATATTATAAGTATTTATAAACTTTAAATAGCTTTACTAATATAGTGCTAGTTAATAAAATTAACTTTATCTAATGCTATAAAAAGGTTAAAAAAGATGCTTTTATAAAAACTATGCTAAAATTAGGTTTTAAAGTTATTAGAAACTAGCTTATAAGCTAAAGAAAGGTATTATAATACTGCGAATTACAATAAGAACAAGTAGCTATTTTTAAGCTTATTAAGATCTCTAATAATAAGAATAGAGTATTTTAGATACTAAAAATAGCATAAGAAATATAAGACCTTAGTAAAGATAGATCTTTTAAAACTTTACTAAAGTTTTCTAAGGCTTTTATAGCTTTTAAAAGATAAGCTTGCAATATTTTTATAAAAGACTAGAAAAATAAGGCCTTTAAAGTAAAAATTAAGTATATATACTTAAAAAAGCGCTAAAAAGTCTTTAACCCAAATTATAAGTTTATAATAACTATAGAGATTTTTAATACTATTAAAAAAACTACTAAAAATAAAGCTAAAGATATTAAAGAAAATGATTATAAAATTATTAAAAATAAAGGTATTGAGAATAAGGATACTAAATTAGCTAATTTTAACTATATTTTTTACTATCTCTTTATAAGATTTAGTCGCTAAATATAAGTACCAAATAGATATTTTAATTAATTAGCTATTTAGCTATATATTGATGTATTTTGCTAGTTAATTAAACTATTGGTTGATTATCTATAAGGGGGTTAAAAAAGAGTAATATATATGGGACCTGTTGTTTTTGGTGTTGCGCTAAGGGGTGTGTTGCGCTAAGGGGTTATGGATGGTAATATGTGAAAATTCCAAGGTTGACTTTATCTTTTGTCGCGAGAAAGGGGTTACCTATTTCCAAAAGCCGATAGGTTTTAACTTTTGTAAGACCAAGCTTTACCCAACTTCAATGTGCCAGTATCTACCGAGATGTGTTCACCTCGGATCTCGATTACATAACACACAGATTGCCCCCCACTTAGCAAAGGTACGTACCTGAGTCGGTAAGGCTAAGTCCCTACTACTAAGCATGCACCCGTCCAGCAGTTGGTGGGTTGCACCGGCAATGACGAGTGGCGCTCAGTCGCGCTCAATCCAATCCTACCCAGGCAGATTATCTAAGGTTTCCTATCTACATCTACCATACAGCGAGGTCGTGTTCTTCCAAGCCTTTTCGTAGCCTCAACCCCCCCCCAACAACCACCGTAGCTTTCGTTTTATTTTACCCTCACCGATATCCTCATTCGCTTCGCTACGCAACTGCCTATCGACCAGATTCTATCACTAGCACTAGCACCGACGACTCTGCTCGATTATCAACACCGGTCTCACCCATGGTCACAAGGACTTAGTCCTATCGCGCGAGATGCCTGGCGTCGTGGAGCCAGAGCTGCTCGAGGAACCCGAACCTGCGCCCGCCGAGCTGCCCGTCGATGACACCCCGCCACGTCCCTACGTTGTTTTCAAGCAGCATGTCGAGCTCGAGATCGATTTCCGCGAACAGCGTGTCCGCGGTCGCTCCCACATCCTCGTCGTTCCCATCGAGCCCGATGTCACCGAGGTCTACATCGATGCCCGCCAATGTGAGATAGACGTCAAGAACATCAACGTCTCCAACTGCCCGGCACGGGCTTCCTACGAAGACCCATGCGATAAGTTAGCCACTCCAGATGCCTACCAATGGTCGGCGCCGCAATGGCCCGTGAGGAAGCGCCGTATGGCGCCGCTTCTTCATCACCGCCGAAAGGAAGTGCCTGTGATGGCTCATGATTTGGCATGCTGCCAACCCCTAGACGGAGCTCTTCGCGTTACGCTACCCAGCGCTGAAGATGTCAAAAAGACGAACCGCGACGCGCCGAAAGCTGATCAACAGGAACTGCTTATCCATGCCGATGGTAACGTCCAGGGCTATCGTATTAGCATCCCCTTTGAACTAAAGAATGTACATAATGGCCTGCACTTCGTTGGCGTAGACGAAGGTGACATGCGCTACCCCCATGTCTATACCCGTCACTCAGTCGAGCCCGGAACCGCATGCTCAATATTTCCATGCATCGACGACCCTGGCTGTCGCAACCCCTGGAAGATATCTATTACTTGCCCGCGAACTCTTGGCGACGCTTTCGACCAGTCGCTGGTTGCCCAACAGCGACCGAAGAGTGCTACGACTATATCTAGTGGCCGAAAAAGAAAGTTTGGAGAGGAGGAACCTGCAAATCGTGACTATGGCCTCACTGAGGAAGACAAACAACTCGAGATGACTGTCGTCTGCTCTGGGTTCTTGACTGGCGAGGTAATCGACAAAAATGACGAAACGAAAAAAACCATGACATTTGAAGTCGACAATAACAAAGCCGCGAAACACATTGGTTTTGCTATTGGTCCTTTCGAACATGTCGACCTGTGGTCAGAATTCAGAAGCGAAGAAGACGACAATAAACTCGGTGTGAGTGCGGCAAAGGTTCACGGGTATTGCTTACCTGGCCGTGCGGAGGAAGTTAGGAATACGTGTGCCGCCCTAGTCACGGCTGTGGACCATTTCGTTCTACATTTCGGCCGCTACCCTTTTGAGAACTACAAGGTTTGTTTTGTAGACGATATGATCGAGGATGCGATACCCCTATGCGCATTCTCCTTGTGCAGCAACAGACTCCTCTATCCCTCAGACATCATCGACACGGAGATCGAAACAACGAGAACGCTAGTGTATGCCCTTGCAAGCCAATGGTTTGGGGTCAACATAGTTCCCAACACAAAGGCTGATATCTGGCTAGTCGTGGGCATTGCGTGGTATATGACCGACTATTTCATGAAGGCCCTGTGTGGTAACAACACTTTCAGGTTCCGCATGAAGACGATGGCAGACCGCCTTGTCGAAATTGACGTGAAGAGACCATCTCTACATGATATGGGTGAACATTTATATCTTGGCAGCTTTGAGATCGACTTCATGAATCTGAAAGCACCCCTTGTACTGTTCATTCTCGACCGTCGACTCTCTAAATCGTCGGGCTCGGCGGGCATCTCCAGGATTATATCGCGAATGGTTAGCAAGGCAAATACTTCTACGCAAGCTAATGACGACGTGCTACCGTCCGACTCGTTTCGCAAAGCTTGTGAGAAGATTGGTAGCACACGGCTGGAGAGCTTCTGGAACCAGTGGGTCATTGGAGCCGGTTGTCCTAGGTTCGATGTCTTCCAACGCTTTAACAAGAAGAAACTGTGTGTGGAAATGACGGTTCGACAGACTCAGGACATTGCTGCAGCAAAAGAAAGGCCCATTGATAAAAATGATTTCTGGCGAGATGTTCGGGAGGATACTCATGCAGTCTATGCTGGGGAACTTCAGCAAGCGTTCACCGGCCCTATGACTATCAGAATCCACGAAGCCGACGGTACACCTTACGAACATATAGTCGAAATCCGTGAAGACGGGGCTAGATCAGTGAGATTCGAGATACCTTACAACACAAAGTACAAGCGGCTCAAGCGGAACCGTCGTCAGCGTGAAAGAGCACTCGCGAACAACAACGCAAAAGAAGAAGGCCAGAAGGAACTTTATTATCTGGGTGATATAATGCAACATCCAGACGATGTTGAAGAGTGGGGTTTCCGGGATTGGGATGAAGAAACAGAAGCCAAGATGGATCAAGAGTCTTATGAATGGATTCGTATGGATGCAGACTTTGAATGGATCTGTGAGATGAAAACCAATCTTCCAGCTTACATGTACGCTTCTCAATTGCAGCAGGATAGGGACGTGGCTGCTCAGCAGGATTCTATGCTCTTCTTGAAACAGTCTTTTGCAAAGTCAGGAGCCCATCCCCTTGTCTCTACCATTCTTACCCGGACACTTCTTGACCCAAGATACTACTACGGCATCCGCCTCATGGCTGCTGAAGAATTACCGCGTCACGCAGTTCAGGACCCGGTAGACTGGATAGGGTTGAAACACCTTCAGAAGGCATTTCAGCATTTCTTCTGTTACCCTGATTCAACTACGCCTCGCCCGAACAATTTTTCAGACAAGCGCCAATACATGATACAGTGCGCAATTCCTGAAGCCATGGCGAACATTCGCGGGGAAGACGGAAAATGTCCGAGGGAGGCTCGGAGATTCATTCTCGGCCTTCTTCAGGCTAACAATAACTCAGAAAATCCTGTTTCGGATCAGTTCTATATCTGCAAACTCATCAGAGCTGTAGCTTTCTGCCAGGTTTCAGACGAAAAGAAAGCGACGCCGCAACAGATGGCCATGTCGCTTTCTTTTGGAGACGGAGATAATGAGGACGAGATTATGGCTGAGCCAGTAGACACAGAACCCGAAGAATTTAGAGATCTGGCGCTGGAGGAGATTGAACGGTATCGCCGGAGGGACGAATACGCTCCATCGTTCCAAAACTGCTTCACTGTAGCTGCTTTGGATGCCTTATGTTGCCTCATGAAGGCGAACATCATTCCTTCAGATCCGCTTATATTCGTTCAATATCTACAAGACAAGACTTACGACGCTGTCCGGATCAAAGCGTGCGATTCATTAGTCGAACTTGGTTTCTTGAACAAGTCGGAGTTCTTGAGATACTTCTTCTCACTCATCAGTACTGATCCTTCTCCGTTTGTCCGGGATCAACTTTTCAAGGTGCTATGTCGCGGCCTAGCCAGTATCGCAATCGGGGATACTCCTGACCCCTTTGACCAGAAGCCGGAGCCTGTTAAGGAAGGGCTAGACCTAGTGGTTGAACAGGGGAATGAGGACCGACAGAAGGCTAAAGCCCGCAGAGTCAATTTGCAGGCTGCACTGGCGGCCTTGAAGGAACGCACTGATGACAACGAAGAATTGCAGGAAGCCATCTGGAAGGCATTGGATTCACCCGTCCTGACACTGGCAGAGCGTATCAACATGTTAGAAATCTGCTCCTTGTTGGTTGACGACGATCCTGCATTAACAGTGAAGTTCAAGTATCCGGAGGTCTGGTCTGCTACGCGTGGCGAGAAAGTCCGAGATAAAAAATATGTTGTCAAGTTCCAGAAGAGGTACAGGACGAAGTCGAGAGGCACCTATGCCACTCAGGCACCACCGCCTCCACCGCCGGCGCGACCCGAGCCAAAACGAACGATCACCCTGAACCTCAGTAACCGGACGCCTAGTATCAGCAACGGCAAGCCTACCGTCTCTACACCATCCCAGCCTCAGCTACCGCCGGCTTCAAGCCCAGCCCCAGTTTTGCCCACCATTCCTGCTGCCACTCCCGCCCCTCCTCAGTTGAAGAAGTCCATAAGTGTTACAATACCCAAGCCACCTGCCGCCCCGCCGACGCCTGTCCTCAAGGTGCCAAAACAGTCTACATCTAACTCAACAACTCCCACCCCAACTAAACCGGCTCCCAAGGTGACATCAAAGCCTTTCACCAAGCCTACCATCAAAACTACAGTGAAACCCGCGCCCAAGCCACCGACTCCTCAAGAAAAGATCGTCAAGAATGGAGAGCAGCGTCGAGACAGTATTTCTGTCGTCCCAGCCATTCGACAAACTATTGAGTCGCAGCAATCAGACCCAAAGCCAAGCGCCCCCAAGCTTAGTGCAAACGGCAGTCTTGGCGTGAAACCTCCCAAACCACTGAAGCGCGCAAGTACAGAGAGTGAAAGCGGTCGTCCCTCGAAGATCATAAAGCTCAACACGTCTAAGATCATCGATGCTATGAAGAAGCTACAGCCGCCCAGCAAGGTAGTTACTCTTAAATTCACAGCCTGGGACCGACTCCGTAAAAGCAAGGACTTCAAAGAGCCCAAAGAATCCAAAGAATCCAAGGAGTCTAGACAGTCTTCAGCTTCGGTCACTATTCGGGCCGCAGGCAAGAAGCCAATATCGGAAAAGAAATCCACTCCCTTTACTGACCGCTCAACACTACCTGGTAGTTCGCGTGCAAGCCCGGCAATTGCCAATAGGACCCCCAAGGCGACGCCTCCACCGCAGCCACGGCAAAGGTCTTCAACCCCAACCTCGAAACATCACCCCCTTCCGAACTCTAAATTGGACAGTAGTGGTGGCAAGCCAAGGAAGCCTCTACCAGATATGGTACGAAAACCACTCCCATCCATGGCCCCGAACTCACAACCTACGCCCTCCAAGACGTCTTCGTCAGCATCACCTCCTGTAGCCAAGCCGCTTCCCAAGTTCAAAATCAAGGTCAAACCACCTCAATAATTAGCAAAACGTATAGGGCGAGGTGGAGAGACGGTTGAGGATCAAGCTCAATTCCCATTTTTTCCCTCGTACTATAGAATCATGCGCTGCCTTTTCCGCGCAGAAAATGTCAATACTTCATTTACCCCTTTTCTCGGGGGGTTTTTTTTTCTCTAGCATAGCAGTGGCGTTCATGAGGGTAGTGAAGCAAGGGGAAATAATTTGATTTTGTGTGTGTGTGTGTGTGTTATACATAAGATAAGAGCGATGTACGTATCTGGCTCTTGAGAAGCGGAGGGCCGGCAACAAGCTCGTAGTGTCTGTTGATGGATTGGAGACTATGCTCAACGAGCAGATTCGGACAGGACAGCGGGAGGAAGTTAGGGTTTGCTTGTTTGCTTGATGGTTTTTGAGCTAGGGTGCGCAGAGACAAGAGGAATGGAAAGGAAAGGAGGGGAACGGAGTGGAACGAAACCAGGAAATTGACCACACTAAATGCTCCTTTGAACTACAATGAGAGAGACTTGGAGGCTGAACCCTAGGCTTCTTGTGCGAGTAATTTTTTATTCTAATCGAACACGATTATTTGTGAACTTCCTTGCTTTTCTTATTTACATCCCTACTCTTTCACTCCTAACTAGGTAGTTGTAGAAATACTTGAAAGTGAAAGAGCAGCGAATACGGCGTGTATGTCTCAAGTAGAGTATCCACGACTGAGTCAGTGGCTACGTATGTTGTGACTGTAAACCTTCATTACCTATTTACCAATCAAGTTCTTACAAGTTTGCCTTTGTCAAGGTTCCTATCCAGCTCTCAGCTCACATGATCCCCTATGGGATATGCGGGACTGTCGATCATATTTACTCAGAGTACCCAGATCTTTCTCAAAAGCATCTGTAATGGCGCTTGCCATATCTGCAACCACATTATTCCCTTCTCTCCCCCTTTACACACATGTTCAGAAAGCTGTAACCGTTGAATTGTTTTCCTCGGCCTAGCTGCCCTATGATCGAGAGCGTAGCGAGTTTGCTTCGTTCATTCCTCCTTTAGCAAATTATAGTTTCTAACAATGTGGCATTCCTTTACCGACATAAGTCGGTGGAAAGCAAATGGCGAGGAACCGTAGGAGCATCCGCGGAACCTCCGATTGATGAACATAATCAGCCCATAAGCAAACGCGCACTGATAGGAAGGAAGAAAGAAGATCTCCCTTAGTCGAATCGCATACGATTATGCCCATGCCCCTCCATTCCCCTTGCTTCCATCCCCAGCTCGTGCTCGCCATAGCCAATGGGCAAAGAGCGCGGTTCGTTGATACTGGTGAAACCTCTCGTGGGCATCATCATCATGAGCCTCGTCTCCGTTCTTCCTAGTGTTGATGTACTAGTCGTATCCGAAGAACCGCGTACGTGGGCGGGCGTGTACATCCCCACGTTCCCTCTTAGGCGCATCGTGTGGGCGCGCATGCGCCGGCGCTGTTGCGAGGAGGCTGGTGAGCCAGCTTCGATGTCGGCTTCGTCCCAGGGGCGTGCCTCCTCGACTTGCAGGTCGGCTGTGTAGACGTAGTCACGGTCCTGAAGCATAGCATCCTCCTCGGCATGTCCGTCGAGCTGCATTAGAGTATCTTCAGGCGACGTTGGTGTCGTCGATCCCGTGCCACTTTCTGCTCGTGCTTGTAGTTGGCTCGCTGTCGCCGCTGATGACCATCCCTGCGCTCCAACTTGCGACTCTACGTCATCTTCGATTTCAAAGCTGTGTGCTGCTAGATCTGAGTGCCAGCGACTCTATCGCCGCCTCATCGTCGGTCCTGCGGCGCCTCCTGGCCCCGTATCGGCGGGTCGTGCCCCGGGAGCTATCCCAATCCGCTCGTCCCGACTGCGCGTCACACGTGTAGGTGCAGGTGGTGGCTCGCTGGCTTGTCGCCCGGCGCGCCCAGCCCCAGCCCGGGTTGTTGTAGTGCCACCTTGAGCCGTGTTCTGCACAGGTGTCTGTTGTAGATGCGCAGGGACTTGCGAGCCCTGGGTCGAAGCGGCTGCAGCAGAAGGTAGTGCAGACGCTGATGCTGAGCCCATGATACGTTGAGAGCGCGAAGCTGCTGCCGAAGGATAAGTAGAGGTTGATGTCGGGATTGAAGTAGCGTGCGTATGGGACTGTGAGCGTCCGTGTCCACCGCCCCGAGCACGCCTCTGGCGGAGATACGCGCTACGCTGAGCACCGGGGGACGGGGCACGCCCTGCTCCGCCGGCCGCACGAAGATCACCACGTGTACTAAATGGATCGTCGTCGTCGTCATCGTCATCTTCTTCCTCGTCTTCCTCGTCGTCTTCGTCGTCTTCGTTATAGGCGTCAAGGCCAGCATCGGGAGCAGCAACGTCCTCCATAGCTTCATCAGTGCTGTCATTGGGCGACGAGGTCGAGGTATCCATCATAGAGTGACGGGCGCGCGCGGTTCGACTCATGAGGGCATGCGATGGCTGTGGTCTTGGCTGGAGCTGGGCATGGGGGTGGGCCTGTGCTTGGGCTTGGGCTTGGGCTTGGAGTTGGTGTTGTGCTTGCAGCTGTTCATGTCTTCTGTCTTCGTATGCGGCTATGTCCTCGGCCGTGAGCGACAGTGTTGTGGGCGGTCGACGAAGCATTATGGGGTAGACATCAAGAGCAAATGGTGTTAGAGAAAGGTCGAGAAGAAAGGACGGCGGAGCGCGGTAGCAGTGTCTTTTTTTCCCTCCCCGTGACTAGGAAAGATTGAGGTAGAGAAGACAGGGAGATACGGCAGATATAGGTATCAGGTAGTTCTCGACGCGTTTGGACGCGGCTGCCATGTCACACTGCCCAGTCCTGTACTCAGTAGATAGCGCTGCGCCCAAATAAAATAAATGGCGGGGTTTCGGGGGAAGGAGGGGCGCCTTGATGTACTAATCAGCCCTAGAGGTGGGGTTCAGACTCTGGTGGGCGACTTCCTGGGTAGTGTTGCGGTTGCAAGTGGATAGCTTTCCATAGATAAGATAAGGAAAGGGTTGAGTAGAGTTGACTGCGCTCACTCTCCTGCCCTTGACTTGGCTTATTCCATACCTACCCAATCTGACCACTCAGTATTGCACCCTAGTCTGTTTCAGTAGCCACTCTGCTGTTGTTGTATAAAAAGGGACTTTTCAGCAGGTCTTTCTACCTGCCTACCTTAGGTAAGTACCTGCCTACTGAGTAGGTATGTAGTTCAGGAGGGGAATAGCCGCCTATTGGTACTTCTAGATATCGATGATGGCTCTGAAATATCCCATAGTTGGTTAGTCTGCGAGCTCAGCACATACGACTGTGAACAACATTACGTATCCTGAAGTATTGAAAAAGCGCCCAAATTACACCCCTCCCTACAAAAAAACCTATCGGGGTTAACATGAAAAGTGTCTGATATACCTAATCTTGAGAAGTACAAAGCTAATGCCATTGAAGGCCCTTTGCGTGGAACCTTAAATGGTACCTAGTAAGTCATCATATCATATATATGACTATATCTCGTTGCTTGAACCTTGAAATCCAAGGCACGAAACCGCCTCTAGTTTAGGAAAAGCCCAGATAAAAAGAAAAGAAAAAACTAAATACGTATTTTTATAGCTTGACTAGGCCGTCGCTAGAGTCAGATAGTACATATCCCAGTTGTTTATGCGGAACGTGGAACGTAAAGATACCTACCTACAATCCAGGTACCCGGGTATATGCATTTATGCATGGGCAAGGAAGGCTCTGTGGAGCCCACCTGACAGCGCGACCGAAACTACCCAGAAGCTCCACTGAAATTTCAATTGAGGATTCCCAAGTACTCCGTACTCCCATCCTAAGAACATTCAATCCAATGTTTAGCTGCACATAATTCTCGCTTTTTGAAATGCCATACCATAGCACACCAGCATATATATAAACGAAGACATATAACACACCCCCCGCCGAATTCCATAGAAGCTTACACGCTGCGCAACCGATGAACGCCCACGCCCTCCTAACCGCCCAAGGATGGCGGGGGACCGGCCACTCCCTGCACCCGACTAGCGATAGCAACGGTCTGACGCACCACATCCTCATAAAACGTAATCAAGATGGCGCCGGCCTGGGTAGCAAAAAGGATCACAAGCAAGAGGCATGGTGGCTGAATGCCTTTGACCAGGCTCTCAAGGGCATCGACATGAAGACCGGCACCATGAAACAGACTCTGAAAGGGGGTGCGCTCGAGAAGATTACGGCGCGCAATCCTGCGACCAAGTACACTGGTACTAGGGGTCTATACACATCTTTTGTGCGGGGAGGGATCATGGAGGGATCAGTCAACGATCCCGCCGCTTCGTTACCGACGCCACCGGACAGCGGGGCCGGTACACCGCTCACTACGGAATCGAAGACGAGGAGCAGGAAAAAGAGCAACAAACGAGAGGAGACAAAAAAGGAAAGGAAAACACGGCGAGAGGCCAAGAGGCTGAAGAAAGCCGAGAAAGAGGCAATGCGGGAGGCGCAGAAACGAGCTGTTGAAAAAGTCGAAAAGAAGAAAGCTAAGAAGGCTGAGAGGCAAGCAGCCAAAGAGAAGCTCAAGGCTGGTGAGACAAGAGAGGAGCGGAGGGCGAGAAGAGATGCGAGGCGGAAACGGAAAGAGGAGAAGAGGCGCATCAGGGCAACTAAATGACAATCGAAGATTTGAAAGAGACACATGCATTGCCACCGTACATGGTCCGGGTCTGACCAGCGCGCCTATTTTGATATAGTAAAAGGGGCTCGCATTCATGTTCAAAGCATTGAGACGGCGTTAGATAATATCATGCATACCCTTACCATTATGCCTGTTTTGGGACTTTGCCAGGTTCATTTGACAAAAGCCATGGTCTCCTATCCCAAAAGTCGTCCTTAATAATATCTAAATGGGCAACCACAACGCAGGCCTTGTTCCGCCTCTTCTTGTCTTTCTCTTCTTGTGTCTTGGATTGCTGGACTGGCTCAGCTACATCATCTATCGTCTCGGAAACATTGTGACTGCCGGGCTCTACAAGCTCGTACTATGAACATATTAGCGAGTCGGATGTGGGTGGAATCTCTTATCTAGAGGTGACCTACATCACGAAAAACAACGCTACCCTTTTTGTATATCTCGGGTTCGTTGTTGTAATTTATCTTAAACTTTGAGAACAAGATCTCGTTCTTGTCTGCAGAGAGTGTCCCCTAATATCGGTTAGTTTAGACCCTCGAGGGCGCGTGGGCAGACTTACGGCAAGAAACTTTTCTGCTTCCTTTGTATCGAAGCCACCAAGATGAATCAGCGACCAAAACGTCGTGTTATAGAGGTTGTTGATATGACCTAGGGTTCATCAGCATGTATGCTCCAGAAGCCGCGCGTAGGCTCGACGCACAGTCAACCTGCCGCCAACTCATATAATCTCTCAAGTTTTGTACGCTTGGGTAGCATACAGCTCGCCCATCAAAACTAGGCAGAGGCGGTGATAATGGATTGTCTGGGAAGAACTGTGGCCATAGATATATGTAGTAAGACGTGAATGTTGAGGCGATCGTGGTAATCAGCTTGCTGTTTGTTCTACTATCAACATGTGCCATCTTCACAGTATTGGAATAGGCACAGAGCCATACCTCGCCCTTCTCTCGAATAACGTGCACGATTTGTGTAGGACAAAACTGACCCCGGGTCAGCTGGTAATCAAAATCAAATGAAGAGGTTGGGACTACCTGTATTCGTCGCTCACACCATACGCAATCGTAATATCGGGCAGCTCTGTCATGACTGCTTGGGCTGCGGCATTCATGAGATCGAGCGCTCTCCGGTCGTTGGGCTTTTCGAATTTGTATTTGGCACATAACCTATGAGGCATATGTATAAGAATTGGAGATTTCCCAAGTGCGTGTCTGGATGCTGATTTACTTTGTAAATCCACGACCATCAATCCTAATGACGACCCATGTATTCGGAAGCAGACTATCACTGCTCTCGAATTGTTTCACATACTCGAAGCTACCTCCAAATTAGTGATTGCTAGACTCGTCAAGATATTTACTGACCGTGAGTTAGCCATAGTTCCTCTTAGCTAGGTATTTGTTTGAACTTGATGCTATGACACTAGTTTGAATATAACTCGTCGAATCGTTACAATCCCATGAAAGAAAATGAAATATTATGTTTGTGAGTCACAATGAGCGAGGCTCACAAGAGCAACCACGTACATATACGGTGCCTTAGATGTTTCTACGGGTAAGTACACCCATCGGACAATTAAATCCGTGCACACCCAAGTTCATACCAACGCTCACCATTTTTCTCGCGACGTACAACAGCTTCACTTAGCCAAAATAAATCATAAAAAGGAGTAATTAAATAAATTATCTTTCAAATTATTATAATATCTACTTTTTATATTTTCTATTATTTTTATTTACTATACTATCTTGTCTTAGTTACTAGTCGAGCGGAGTGGAGAACTCATGAGTGCACGCATTTAATTGTCCGGTAGGTGTACCTACATGGTAAGTATCTTTTGTAGTGGGGTGGTTTAGCGGGGTGAGACCCCCGCCATCCGCCATAGCTCAGGTACCTACTTCCCTACCTAAATGTTAAGCTCCAGCATAAATAAATAAATTCAATGTTGCTGCGCCTTGGCTCATATGCCTATCCCTTGTTCTGACAGCAACCAACATCATGGCAATATGAGACTAACAACATGAATCTACTTCTTTCTGACGACTACCTACTCCAGGACTATCCGGAGAACATCACTAATACGATCAGGTCTGGTCATACAACATGTCTGCGCTTCAATCGCAAGGGCGATTACCTCGCCTCGGGTCGCGTCGATGGCACGGTTGTAGTATGGGATCTAGAAACTATGGGCGTCGCACAGAAATTGAGGGGCCATAGAGCGGCTATAACCTCATTAAGCTGGTCGAGATGCGGTCGATATCTTCTCTCAGCCTGTCAGGGCTGGAGAGCAGTGCTCTGGGATCTAGAGAACGGCACGAGATATAGAGAGGCGCGGTTCAGGGCACCAATTTACACGGCGGAACTGCACCCGTGGAATCAGTAAGGATAAATATCAGAAAACACGGTAGATTACACAGAAAGCGCTAATGATTGGCCATCTAGTAAACTATTCGTTGCTTCTGTGTTCGATGAGGCACCATCGCTAGTCGACTTGAGTGATCCCAACGACGTCAAACATACTCTCCCTTCGGCGCCAAGGCGCACAAATACCGACGCCGATGCAGCGACCAAGGAGAAACAAGCGAAAGAAGACGCGAAACAGATGACCACGGCTACGGTTTGGACTGTAACAGGCGATCATATCCTAGCTGGTACGAATAAAGGTCGCCTCAACATCATAGACCCAAGTAGACACGAAATTATATGGTCCGAGAAGATTTGCAGCTCAGTCGTTACCACTTTAAGGTTAACGGGGTCGGGTAGGGAGCTACTGGTGAATTCGCAAGACAGGATCATCAGGACCTTCCACGTGCCAAATCTTTCGGCTGAAGATCTCGATCCGGACACCATACAGATGCCACTAGAACATAAGTTTCAGGACGTGGTTAATAGACTATCTTGGAATCACGTCACATTCAGCGCAACGGGAGAATACGTCGCGGCCTCGACATATAATAACCATGAACTGTATATATGGGAACGCAACCATGGCAGTTTAGTTAGGATGCTAGAAGGACCCAAGGAAGAGCAAGGCGTCATTGAGTGGCACCCGCACCGGGCCATGCTCGCGGCCTGTGGCCTGGAAACGGGGCGCATCTATATATGGTCTGTTACGAGTCCTCAGCGCTGGTCTGCCTTGGCGCCTGATTTCGTCGAAGTGGAGGAGAATGTCGAGTATATCGAGCGCGAGGACGAGTTCGACATACACCCACAAGAAGAGATCAATAAGCGCAGACTAGATCTCGAAGATGAGGATATCGATGTGCTTACGACGGACTTGAGGAAAGGATACGGTGAGGACCTTGCAATGACAGACTTTCGCATGCCGGTGTTGTACGACCTGGGCGCGAGTGATAGTGAGGAAGAGTTCGTCGCTGTATCTACGGGTACCGTCCGACGGAGAAGCATGGGTGAAGGCGAGAATGGCGAAGATGCCGAGGAGGAGAAAGCAACTGCTGCGAAGAAACCACCTGCGTCTAAGAGCACCAAGGCTAAGAAGAAGTAGCATAGGTGGCAGAGAAACTGTCGTAATATTTGGTCTTTCCTATATTAAGAGCCTGGGAGTTAGGCGGTACTTATCCTTCCCTGGGTAGGTAGGTATGCAAAATCGCAGGTAATCCATGATACCCCAACATCTTGAGAACATACGGAATAAGTGTTATGTTCCTACTCTGCACCATGCATGCTTAAATTTTCACCCATTTATAACGCGTAGGGCTCGGATCTAAGCTTTCAAGCACCAGGAGGGATCATCTTCGACGGGTGGTTTTCGACGCGCCTATCTCAGCTGGTAATAGAGTAAGGGCTCTGTTGGTATACTCGGTCAGATAATTCCAGATACAAATTAAGTTCTGAGGAGCCACAGTCAACAAGTAAGTGGCTTGTTAGCATTTCATCTACTGGAAGAACGAAACCTATGCCATGTCTAATGATGAGATGCTTCTAATGAACAATTTTTCGCCAAGACTGGGTAACCTGCTACTCATGGCCCTAAAGACCCATCTGATATCTCTGGGATGGACGCTCGAATCTGCTTGCTTGTCTGCGCCATGTAGGTCTTCCAAAGGAGAGAGATATTTAGGCAAGGTATTTAGTCTTTCAACTAAGTACTCGTAGTCTGTGAATGATCGTTGTACAGGTTATCCATTCTTCACTGTACAGAGAAGCCTCACATTCTTTCAGGCGATAATACAGTCCCCCATAATAAGATATCAACGTAGCAAACCAAGAGAAGACTACGCCTGTAACTGAAAGGACGTTGCGAGCGCTGGTGTAAAAAGCTTAGATGCTGAGACAGCGCCACGGACAATAAGTTTTGGGCAGTTGACCTCATATGTGTCTTTCGTGGACATTACACGTTCAAATGGTAAGCTAATGCTTTGAGACGTCACACCTAATGCACGAGTCATGGGAGACGTATTCAGTGCTTGTACATCTCTCCTAACCTTAGAAGTTATGGCAGGCGGAAACGGAAAGGCAGTGAGCGGATACACTCACTCGAAGAGTTCTTATTTGTGCTCTATCTTAGTTATGTGCTCATGAAGAAGACGGCCATTCCAAGATACAACTATATTTCCTTGGGGAGTTATCCCGCTACAGGTACTAAGTGGCAGGATTCAAAGGGAGCCCTATCCACTACCGTTTATAAACCGGAGAATCTGAATGTGGCTGAACGGTACGTACTCTAGGTAAATACTTACCTAAGGTAGATAAATTGCTACTACCTGCATAGAGGTCAATGAGGAATTGCAGCATTCATCAAGACGACTCGGGATTCAATGGAGGCGACTGTGAATGATGCGGGTAAGTACCGAACCGTTAGTACTTGCTACTTACCGCTCACACCAGAAGATGGCACGCTTGGTATGTACCGGGGTACGCGTGGGAAGGGGAGGAATGAGGCTGGGATTGTATCATATACCTAGGATCAATAGAGCATTTGGTGCAATCAGAGGTACAGGTACACTTCCATTTGTGGCGAAATATTTTTTCCGGTGGGACCGGTCTGCTAAATTAGGCTTAGGGCCTAAGGACTCTTGACGCCTTCTCCCTCGCCCTCTCCCGCTGCCAAATCAATCGAGCCTCAACCACTACAACAACATTCTTCACGACATCGATTTACGGCACACAACGCGTCGGGCATCGCCAGAGCCTCTCTACTGCGAACTCCCGACATTTAAATCCCGCCGGTACCATCGATTCGAGCTTCGCGACCGACCGATCATCCGCGCGCGCCCGGGAGGGAGCAGTTCTTTCACCTCGAGGCCTGAAGGCCTGCCTGGTCGGCACCCTCCAGTGCTATCAACTGGCCACATCTATTCCCACGCTCCTGCGCGCCCATCCGTTGTATACCATCATCATTCCTTTCTATTCTTTCACTACCGCGATTGCGAATTTTCTTTTTTACGTCTACGAGCTGACGTCTTGACGGGCGCGACACGCACTTCACTCTTTCTCTCGCCTCTAACTCAACCACACCACCTTCGTTCGTCTCTTCATCCAACCATGGCGAACCTCCATTTCGCGCACTCTGATGCGCCTCTCAAGACGGTAGAGGAGATTCAGTTTGGTCTTCTCTCACCCGAAGAGATTAAGAACATGAGTGTTGCACACATCATGTACCCCGAAACGATGGACGAAACACGTACCAAACCGCGTCAAAACGGATTGAACGACCCGCGTCTCGGTTCTGTCGACCGTCAGTTCAAGTGTGCGACCTGCCTGGAAAACATGTCCGAGTGTCCTGGGCATTTTGGTCACATCGAGCTTGCGAAACCAGTCTATCACCCTGGCTTTATCAAGAAGGTTAAGAAGATCTTAGAGATCGTCTGCACCAACTGCAGCAAAGTCAAGGCAGATAGAGTCAGTCACACGCTCTTGTGTCCTGAGTTTACTGGATCCCATTGATGCTAATGCGCTCACCATAGGATGACCCAGAGTTTGCGGCAGCCGTCGCCACACGTGACCCCAAGACCCGTTTCCAGCGCGTCTGGACCGTCTGCAAAGGCAAGAACATCTGTAGCAATGAGATACCCAAGGATGAGGACAAAGAGTATGAGCCGCATAACAAGCCTAAGCAACTCGGTCATGGGGGCTGCGGTAATGCTCAGCCGAAGATACGATTAGGTGCGCTCAAACTTACTGCCGTCACGGAGGAGAAGGACGAGGAAAACAACAAGTCGAAGAACACAGTCACCATCACACCTGAGATGGCGCTTAACATTCTCAAAAACATTTCCGACGGTGATCTCCGAGACATGGGTTTAAACAAAGACTATGCCCGTCCAGAGTGGATGATCATCACAGTCTTGCCCGTGCCGCCGCCACCGGTTCGACCAAGTATCTCGATGGATGGCACTGGCCAGGGTCTGCGAAACGAGGATGACTTGACATACAAACTCGGTGATGTTCTTCGTGCCAACAGCAATGTCCGACAAGCTTTGCAGGAGGGCTCAGCTGCTCATATTGCTAGTGAATTTGACCAGCTTTTACAATATCACGTTGCGACTTTGATGGATAATGACATTGCTGGTCAACCACAAGCGCTTCAGAAGAGTGGTCGTCCAGTTAAATCTATCCGAGCCCGTCTAAAGGGTAAAGAGGGTCGGCTCCGAGGAAATTTGATGGGAAAACGAGTGGACTTTTCGGCACGTACCGTCATCACTGGCGATGCAAACATTTCACTGGATGAAGTCGGAGTGCCCAGGAGTATTGCACGAACATTGACTTATCCGGAAACTGTCACACCATATAATATCTCTCGGCTGCATAAACTTGTGCAGAACGGCCCCAATGAGCACCCCGGTGCAAAATATGTGGTCCGCTCGGATGGAACTCGGATTGATCTTCGACACCACAAACGTGCTGGACAGATCTCCTTGGAGTATGGCTGGAAGGTAGAACGTCACCTTCAAGATGGTGACTACATCATCTTCAATCGCCAGCCGTCTCTACATAAGGAATCTATGATGGGTCACCGTGTCAAGGTCATGCCTTACTCTACCTTCCGCCTTAACCTATCTGTCACGTCACCCTATAACGCCGATTTTGACGGTGATGAGATGAATCTCCACGTCCCCCAAACGGAAGAGACACGCGCTGAGATTAGGGAGCTATGCATGGTTCCACTGAATATCGTCTCACCTCAGCGAAATGGTCCTTTGATGGGTATTGTACAGGATACTTTGGCAGGTGTCTACAAAATGTGTCGTCGAGATGTTTTCCTCACTAAAGAACAGGTCATGAATGTTCTGCTATGGGTGCCCAACTGGGACGGTATCATTCCTCAGCCTTCTATTATCAAACCTAGGCCACGCTGGACTGGAAAACAAATCGTCAGCATGATCATTCCAAGAGAAATCAGTCTTTACAGCAACCCAGGAGAAAAGGGAAGTGATCCCTTTTGTCCACTAAAAGATAACGGTTTGTTAATACAAACTGGTGAGCTTCTGTTCGGGCTTCTCACCAAGAAAAACGTCGGTGCCGCTAGTGGCGGTATCATACACTTGTGTTACACGAGCTCGGACCGGAAGGTGCTATGGCGTTCCTCAACGGTTGTCAGCGTGTTATTAACTATTGGCTTCTACATAACGGCCATAGTATCGGTATCGGTGATACTATCCCCGATGCAGGTACCATCGAAAAGATTCAAGAGCAGATTAACGAACAAAAGGCGATCGTCAATGACTTGACCAATGAGGCAGCCGCAAACACGCTCGAAGCTTTACCTGGTATGAATATTAGAGAAACTTTCGAAAGTAAAGTGTCCAAGGCCCTGAACGATGCTCGTGACAAAGCTGGAACGACAACTGAAAACAATTTGAAAGATATCAACAATGCCGTCGTTATGGCGCGTTCCGGGTCCAAAGGATCATCAATCAACATTTCTCAGATGACTGCCCTAGTAGGTCAGCAGGTTGTTGAGGGCAAACGTATTCCGTTCGGCTTCAAATACCGAACATTACCTCACTTCACAAAGGACGACTACTCTCCTGAAGCCCGTGGTTTCGTCGAGAACTCATATTTGCGGGGCTTAACACCTTCTGAATTCTACTTCCACGCCATGGCAGGTCGTGAGGGTTTGATTGACACGGCCGTGAAGACGGCTGAAACCGGTTACATTCAACGACGTCTAGTCAAGGCTCTTGAGGACGTAAGTGCTCGTTACGATGGTACTGTGCGGAACTCGCTTGGTGATATCATTCAATTCATCTACGGTGAAGATGGACTCGATGCTATGCACATCGAGAAGCAAACTATGGACCACTGGGTTATGCGCCATGCTGATTTCGAGAAACGATATCGTCTTGATGTGATGGACCAGCTTCCAGCACACGTCACAGAATCTCTCGAGTATATCCAAGATATTGCTGGAGATCCAAAGGCCCAGGAGCTACTCGACTACGAATACGAAACCTTGCAGCAGGACTGTGAATTCTTGAGAAAATTGAAGATGCATGACGAAAAACTAGAGACATCATTTCAATTGCCACTCAACGTGAGCCGCCTAATCGAGAGCGCAAAAAGACTGCTCAAAGTTGATGATACAAAATCGAGCAATCTAAAACCCGAAGACGTAATACCCGTTGTTAAGAATCTGCTCGATGGTATGACAGTCGTTCCTGGCTCTGACCCCGTATCAAAAGAAGCAGATCACAACGCTACCCTCCTGTTTAAGGCTCTTCTTCGTTCCAAGTTAGCTTTTAAACAAGTAGCATGCTTCCATCGGCTAGGCAAAATGGCTTTCCACCATGTCATTGGAGAGCTAGATCGAAAGTGGCGCAGGAGTATGGTCAACCCAGGTGAAATGGTTGGTGTTTTGGCTGCTCAGTCAATCGGTGAACCAGCCACTCAGATGACCCTGAATACTTTCCATTTCACGGGTATCGCATCAAAGAATGTTACTCTTGGTGTTCCACGTCTGAAAGAAATTTTGAATGTGGCTAGTAATATCAAGACACCCTCCATGCTTGTGTATCAGGATGGCGAGCCAACCCAGGAGGGAGCAAAGAAGCTGCGTAGTATGGTCGAACACACCAATCTACGCTCGGTCACCGCTGTCACTGAGATCTATTACGATCCTGTGATCGACACAACAACCATCGCTGAAGATATGGATATGGTTGAGTCATACTTCCTCATCCCTGATGAATCAGGTCCTCCGATTGATAAGCAGTCACGCTGGTTGCTCCGTATCGTTCTCGATAGACAGAAGATGCTTGACAAGGGATTAAGTATAGACGATGTGGTCCTGCGCCTAAAGCAGGATTATGGCAGCGATCTCGCTATCATTCCCAGTGACGACAACAGTCCAAACCAAGTCATCCGCATACGCCCGATGCCAGACGATAAGGACGATGGCGATAAGGCTATTGAGGATGATATCATGTTGAAGCGTTTGGCAGACCACCTGTTAGAGAACCTGACGCTGCGTGGTGTCAAAGGTGTCGAGCGAGCTTTCCTCAACACTACCGCAAGGATCATTGAAGACGAAGCTGGCGCATTGGTCCAGGAGAAGGGGCCTGGCAAGTGTGAGGAGTGGTACTTGGATACATCAGGGACTTCTTTGCGTGAAGTTTTGTCCGTTGAGGGTGTCGATGCCAGGCGAACCTCGACAAATGATCTATGGCAGATCGTTGAAGTGTTTGGTATCGAGGCAGCTCGTGGAGCTCTCTTGAACGAGCTAAGACGAGTGTTGGCATTCGATGGTTCATACGTCAATGAGCGACACCTTTCTCTCCTCGTTGATGTCATGACGTATCGTGGCAGCATTGCTGCAGTGACGAGACACGGTATCAACCGAGCGGATACCGGTGCGCTAATGCGTTGTTCGTTTGAGGAAACGGTGGAAATTCTCTTAGAAGCTGCTTCTCTTGGCGAGCTTGATGATTGCCGAGGTATCTCTGAGAATGTCATGCTGGGTCAGCTTGCGCCAATGGGCACCGGGCATTTCCAGGTGTTCCTGGATCCTAAGATGCTTGACACCGTCATCTCAGATAACTCTCGTATGGGCCTAGTACCTGGCATGACGGTGAAGGGAACTCAACTCGATGGTGCCGCAACACCATACGATACTGGGTCGCCCATGGCAGATAGTGGATACGGTATGAGCCTTGCTTCGCCCTCTATAGGAATGGGTAATTTCTCCCCCATTGTCGGTGCCGGTTCAGATAATGGCCCAACCCCCGGGTCCGACTGGGGAGGTTTGGGCGGTGGTGCTACTAGTCCATGGCGACCAACGAGCCCTGGTGGTGCTAGCCCCTTCTCTCCCTCGTCACCTCTCGGTTACGTCAATTATTCACCAACATCACCAGGCGTTGGATACTCCCCAACATCGCCCCTGCAGGGTGGTCGTTATCCCACATCTCCATCATTCAGTCCATCATCACCTTCCTTTTCTCCCACCTCTCCCGCTGGTGGCTACGGCTCAACGAGCCCTAGTTATAGTCCGACGTCCCCCAGTTACTCACCCACATCTCCAGCTGTCATTGGACAATATTCCCCAACATCACCAGCAGCCAACTCTCCTACGTCACCTAGCTATTCCCCAACGAGTCCATCGTACAGCCCGACTTCTCCTGTTTATCAGCCAGGCGGCCAAACTTCGCCGAGCTACTCCCCTACTTCGCCTAGTTTCTCACCTACCTCGCCGAATTCTTATTCACCGACTAGTCCTCAGTATCGCCCACAGGCTGCTTCGCCGACTAGTCCACATTACTCGCCAACGGTTGGTCCTATCGTCACAAACTCTATGTAATCGTGCTAACAAGTTCAATTTCAGTCACCCTCATTCAGCTCTCCTGGGCCTGGCGGCAGTACTAGCCCTAAATAGTATGTATTATCGGCTTTGTTCTATGCTGACTCCGCTAACTTTGTTCGCAATAGCTCTCCTACCTCGCCCAAGCAAAACTAGGCGAACAAGTTGCCTGTTGGCGCACGCTTTCCCCAATTGTTTGAATAAGATATCAAGGCATCACCAAAAGGTTTCTATTGCATCTGGGCGTTTATGCATTTTTCAATTCACTTTCGCAGTCACCTCTTAATGAACCTCTCTCTCGCGAACTACTCGCATAATTCACAGAAGATTTCTATTTTTCATTTTGCATTAACCCCAAGACTAGAAAGATTGGTACCACAAAAGCAACGAACCCATTAGTAAAGGAGAAGAAAGTCTTTGCTGATTCACCAAGAAAAAAAAGCTGAACGTAACAATTCGTTATCGGTATATTGTACAAGAATAAGCGAGAGAGGGGCAACACGGCTGGTCTCGGTTTTTCTCTTAGATACTGGGGTGCGGGATTAAGTGGCAAGAGAGAAGATGGGAGATATCACGCAACCTCGCAGACTGAATGAATCGATGGTTGACGTATCACATGGAACGAGGCATGTGCGGGATGTTGACAGTATGCGAAAGGGCTCGATAGGCTAGCTAGGACGGAGGAGCATTACATTGATCGAGAGATTCAGGTCAACATGCGATCATACAGATAGATGATAGGCTAACGCTGTCTGATCGCAAGTGACAACTACATTTAGGGACAGGTGATTTCTCGTTGAACCTGTTCTTTCAGTTGATAGATATGTCAGGCACACATACGCTCTGCCAGCTTGCCCATCCTCCTTGTCCGGTCCTTGCTAATCAATACAAGTTGATGATAATGACGGTATCCAACAAATAATCCAGCCTGTTTCCTTCTAGTTCCCTTCCATAGCCTACTACACGAATGGAATGAAACGATTTTAGTAGTTTTGCAAGCCCATCTTATACCCATGCTACTCAGTATCCAAGTCTGCGTAGACTTCTTACTCGCTTTGACTACGTAGGTAAACAATTGAGACAGTAGTTACCAAGCGATAAACACTTCTTTTTTGTTCCATTCCGCTCCGTTCCGTTCCGGTGTTCCAAGCCACCATCTGTCCAAACGCGGGAGTAACCGGCATCAGACGGAAATTCTTAGACCCGGAGCCCGGAGGCAAAGAGTTGAGGGTAGAGAGAAGGGGGGGAGGGGGGAGAAAGGAACAGAGAATAGGGGCACCAGGAAAAGAAGTCAGTATGTTAACGTTATTCAAGGTTGTCTTACGATACCAACGAACAGACATGAACACGAGGGGATCAGAGGGTACCTTTCTCAACGAGTACACACCCACACCAATATGTATATTTTCTTGTCACCGCGCCGTTATGTGCCGTTACGTGCCCCAAGGTTGCCGGTGAGAAAAGGCAGCCAGAGTAGGGGGGTGACGATAGGTAGGTCAGACAGACACTAGATCATGAGTTTGTCAATAATGAGGCGAGGTGAGTATCCTGTACTTGAGACTACATTGGGTTGACAAGACTGACTACGGTTACCGACACTCTGGGTAGGACAATTTGGCGGAGGTTAAGTTGAGGTTAGGGTACTATCATCAGCCAGTCGCATGCGACCGTCGGCGTCGTTGCCTAGGATAGAAGCATCGAAGGAGGAGAAGCGGGGCTGGTGATGACGATAAGAAAAGCAAACTAAGTTATAACAATAAGAAAAGAGGGTAAAATAGCATAGGGCTGAAGTCTAAAAACTGCCGCGCGTGTCACTAGTCCGGCCGACGTTACAGCCGCGGGGGGACCGAGAGCCAACATTCAACGGAACCAAGAAAAAAAAAATCACCTAACCAACAACCAACAGACGGAAATAATGACTCTCTCTTCCTGATTTCTTTTACATCGGTCTGTTTGAGCCTGCCTAGAACGCATCCACGCATGACTCAATCGTTGGCGTGGCTTGGCACAGCACGAGGCTGGTCAATCAATCGAGAGAATTGAACATCGTCTCCTTTTTCTGCCTTGGCCTTCGCCATAGGAGGTCGGTGAGTTCATGTGAGCTGCAATTAAGACGGCAGGTGACGGTGAAACGCGGGGATAGTAGTTATTGCGACAATTCGCAGCTATCGAACGAGAAACGATCCGCGCGGCTCGAGTGTCTACATTAACTTTGAACCTCCACTAGCGTCAAAATAATCCAGATATGCCGCGCGAGGATCCTAGAGGGTAATAGGCCTTGAGACAAACGCATGACCTCATGTAACTAGTTTTTGGTCTTAATTGGCCTACGCCGTCTGCTATAGGTAATGAGAATGGTGGTACACTGGCTTCAAAGATAGCTCCCGAGCTGAGAGTCAATGTAAGGTAAGCACGCGCGAGCTCAGAGGTTAGGCGCAGAATTTGCCACCAACAGTCCATCTAAACGCGGCATAGTTTTCCCTCCAAAGAGAAATGAGTATTGCCAAGGTCGCAGCCTTGACACAGAGTTTATTACATCGCAGACCGACATTGGCGACTGATAGCAGACTAGAAAGACGGTGAAAATAAGGACGGCGACTCTAGGAGGTAGCAGGCAGCAATTAGCAGATACACAAACTATTACAACCCACCATAACCCAGTATGACGCATGTCTATCTTTGCAATAGGCCGGCGTGAATTCCAGTATACCGCGATACAGTCGTGAGGCAACACTCATAATCTTAGGACGCATGCATTTCGAAGTGAGAAGAGAAACCAACAACTAGTATTGCCATAATGTGCCTTCGAGATGGCTGTATTATGGTTTGATGCCTTTCTTATACAGTACCTTGAGGGAAATGAGTCATCTCATGGATAAAGAAGAACTCCCACGGTGATAGCAGAGCGAAGTCCTATATCCTGCACTAACGGCACCGAGAATGGCTTCTTTCCGGCCGAAATGAAGCTGACATGATGAGGCTTGCCAAGTTAGCATCGACAACTCTAGGCGTTGTATAGACGCCGCCTACGTTGATGTACGTTGAGCGGAGCCGGGACGATTACAATACCCCCCAGGATGAAGTCAGATACCTGCTTCCCAACCTGAGACTGGAAGTTCGCAATCTAATGCTTTGTAGCCGTAGACATCATCTATATCAAGAACCACACCTGGACGGAGCGCGGGTCATCCGGGCGCGATGACGTTTGTAATCAACGTCTTCAGATTGGGAAAGCACTCTCGTAAGAACGGCACTCCAATATGAATTTGAAATAATGGTGATGATAAAGATAGCATCCGCGCGTTGTAGGTTGTAGTGAATAGACTCAACGAGATACGAGACACACCGGTAGATTGGGGTTTGCGCCACGGAGTTTGTTGGTTTGCGCCTCAAGAAGCATTGTCTCGAGAGATCCGTGAAAATAAGTCTCAAACGCCCTAAAGCTGCAGTGGCGGGTGGAGGCCAGGATGTAACGCTGACATTGCAGTTCGGTGCATACTGTTGGCGGCTGATCTCCGTTCTTAGACCGCACTAGATATTTGATCACTGTAAGCTTGGAGTTGTTGTCTCATTTCTGCTAGGATCTCGCATGGAGCAATACTACCCACGTGATGATAGATTCCGTGGTATCGGGATAGGGCTGAAAATAAATTGCGGTTACGACGAGTATCTGCAGCTACTGTCAAATTATCTTTATAACGCTACTCTTCAATAAAGAGCACTCCATTCTGCTGTCGGCTTCGACTGTATTGCAAGTAAACCGAATACGACACATTAGCAGATGTAGTAATCATAGAGAATTACCATCAAGTCCTACTGCGCATCATGCCTGCAATGTTAGCTGCTCGGCACTATAAAGGATTGCATTTAGCGCATCCTCCCACGGGATCAAAATGCGCCTAAAGTATTATTCCGCACAATTCACGTGGCAGATGCTCGATGGCGTGTTCCATACATATTCCAAACGGGATAAACCAACCAGCCGCGTGTCTCACTGCAGAAGTGAAGTCAGCGCGCTATAGAGATCTCCTACGTTCCGCATAACGTATCCGTCTTTTTGGCACCCTAGCCATTATATACCGTTTGATATTGGTCGACCGTGATGGCACTAAGACTAGGTCTTGGAATCATTTTCGAGGGGGCGGATGGTGGAATCACTGCGGGATATCCAGACTCGGGGCCGCATAGGCGATAGAATATGTTCTTAGCCATAAAATAGCGAGAAACGAGTTGGGAGATGCCATCATAGAGTCTCCAGCTAAGACAACATATGTCAGAGACAATGACCAGGAAGTGTAGTGCTACATTGCGTTAGTGACCATAGAAAATGCATTCAATACCTAGGGCAGACGCCACCTCAGGTGGTAAAGGCAATACACGCAAGTATTGACACTTAGAATTTCTTGTCAGTCTTAGGGTAGAATAGCAAACCCCATATCTTGAATAATATGGGGCAGAAACGGCTGACTCAAAGGGTCTGTGGGAATCTATGATTGAGTAACGACCACTTATCTCAACGTGTTGTTGAGTCGTACGTCGCCGGTATGCAGGTGGATATACAGAACCATCCTATCATTGATGTGACGCAACCGATAAATCAAGTACGGTCATATCCGCTGGATGTTCATATCGCGTGATGGTCATGTTAGTATTCCCAAAATGCAGAGAGCTTCTCGACGACCATGTTAGATTCTACCATGAGCTTACAGTTTTTTCTGCCTTAACAAGGATTAGCTCAGGCGGTTAACTTGGGGCCGAGGATGAAACCCCGACTAACTGGGCTCTGCAAGAATCTCTGTTCGTTCAGCAACCCAGATTGGGAATATAAATCGAAGGCTGACATTCTAGGCGAAGCCAGGCGCCCTTGTGTAACGAATAAGTCGCATGGTATAAGCTTGCTGCCGCAGACGTACCGCTGTCGGTTCCTCCACGTAGTCATTGCCTCGACCGCGTCACAATATCGCAGGGCTGGCTTGCCTGAGTGACGGTGTCTGGGACGGCATACGCTGTGACTCGATGAAAGGTATCACTTAGGGCATTCTGTACTGAGACACTCGGTCAACTCCCCTGCTCGCTGACATGGTCAATCGAGGCCAACAGACACAACCTTGATGATTAGTAAAAAGTTTTGATGCGGCGTTCGCCATGTCGCACATAGCCTAACCGTCTAGTTATTGATGCATTTCCGACGACTGTTGGTACTTAGCCGAAGGCGATGTTCACAGGCGTCTAAGGTCGCTTCCAGGATGCCGGAACCGATAGGGCGAATTTCAAGAACTCATCTCTTGGTAGCTTGATTGCCTGGGATGCTATAACAAGTAGAAGATTCGTTGAAGCTCTTATTGACACATTCCTCACCACTTCTGCTGCAGCTCGTACTACAGGATTGCAGTGTTTCCCATTCTTGGCATCTGGAATGTCATGCCTACGGACCTGAATAAGTAGTCGAGGTCCTGCACGATGTTACACTACTCGCGCAACAACTGTTCTTATTACTTCAAGTAGATCATGAGTTCCGCCTGCGGAAGACTAATTTAGTCCATGCGGTGTACGACAAGGTATGACCTCTACGTCGTTCCTCACGTTACAGTCAACATTGGCAGGTCCCTCATCTTGCTTCTGAAACTGGCTGTGAAGTGCCGATAATGATCTAATGACCCTCGTGATTCAGCAAACGCAATTCGTGAAGACTTTTGGACCGGTGTCGCAAGCCCAAGGCAGTTTTGTAAGCTGTATCGGCCGACTATGCTTTAAAATGTTGCGCAGACCAAGAGGGTCGGCGCATAATACCGTCATTCGTCCAGTTAACTTAGATTACATGCGAGCGTATACCGATGGACGGACAACGGAGGGGTCCCAAATAGCAGTTGGCTGCCAGTGACTTGGGTTGTATGCCTTGCGAAACTAGTCGCTAGTGAGAACAGTTTAGATGTGCGTTAGCATTGTAGGTAGGCCAGATCAACCGTGGTCTCGTAAATGGGCTACCTCAACTCAGAACTCATCTCCGTATACTGCCAAATCCGGCGTTGAAGAAACGGGATCGTCGTGAGGGTGGCCGCGTTTTCTGGCCGGGCCGCTGAGGCAGAGTTGGCGCGGGCCGCTTCAACGGGCCAACGCCAGGTCCAAGCCTGCACTAGTCGCAGATCTCGAACCATACAGATGGGAGAGCAACGATGATAGACCAAGTCTTAAACAGTCAAGGAACCGCAGCTGAAGAGTCACGGGCAGGGCCAAAATACAGATAGCAGGAGGACGGCAACGGCAGGAGAGGGTGACGACTAGTTACCTAGCCTCCGTACATTGTCCGATCACGGTAATGAGTAATGGTGATGAAGATGAGGGTGTGCGCCCGATCATTGGATAGCCGTAATGGTGACCGAGATGGACGGGTTAATGTAGAGGCGGGACGATGATGGTTGAGGGATAGAGAGGCGAGAGAGGCTTTTGGGCATAAGACCCTGTAGCGATCCATGCTAGGTGTACCTGCTTTGGATGAACGCCCGCCAAGTAGGTACCTACATAGGTGCCGCTCAATATACGGTTGAGGGGAGAGAGGCAGAGCAGGACAAAGTATCTAAGTACCTACCCTGCCCATGCACCCTGTAGGTACCTACCTCCTAACCTAGGTATGCATGCAGTGACGTGCAGTGCGCTAAATGGTTTATTCTTAGTGCAATTATCCATAACGGGCTAACCCCCTGAATTCAATGCCTGTGCTGCCCAAGCAAATGTCCCGATACGCAGCGCTGGACTGACGCAGCTACACCGCCTCATCTTTGACCTCGACCTCAATGTGCACACAACGATGGCACCCGTGGAATGGATAAGGCCGGCAAGCAAACAATTCAAGGAACAAACCCTACTTTCGAGTGTGCACGAGATGCAGGATGGAATCCTTGGATATTGCAGTTCTTTCCCAACGCCTAGGATGTGGTAATGCCACAGCTTGTTTCTTTGTATCTCCTTGCCTGGGACAACGTGCTAAAGTGCCCAGTAGGCGACATCACATGATCAAATGCATATGCGAAGTTCTTGAATGATTGGAGGTCAGGCCCTCGCCATTTCGACCCGTTTATATACACTTATTTTCCCCTGATACCCTCGTAATGTGCGTGGGCTTCCACCGCTATTGTTGCCGTGGCATGTTTGGTGATAGACTACGGCCGGGGGGGTTTAGGCACGCGCCGCTCGGCAGGATTCTAAATTGACGTGCCCAAGTTCTGCATCGATTTGGCCCTGTGCCTCGTAACAGCGGGTGTGTCATCGGATGTGTCAACGGAAAGATGCTTCCCGCCGTCATACAGCGCACTACTCTAGCATATCAACGTGGATGGGTTATCCTTCCGGCTAGGTCGCTATCCGCTGTCAACGGCAATTCACCACGACTCCTCCAGTCTAGAACGAGCGATCTCGGGAATGACAGGTATTGTATTCAGAAACAGACGAAAATGATATTCGAAGATAGTGTAGTGTACACCCAAAAGTCCAGCGCCCAAATAACCGCAGCAGAATAAGAATGATCGGGATACCTCAAGGCGCCGGTCCTATCGTTGCCCACCCACTCGAGCCCCTGCTGCGTATGCTTCAAGAAGAGAAATAGATGACGTTGCGCGAAAGAAAGACTGGACTCGTCAGGTCGTCCCGGGTACTCCCATCAGAGCCGTACAAGGAGAAAAAACAGAGATTATAGCAAAATGAGTCTGCAGGCATCGCGATTGCTCGCCCCCATTCTTAAAGCCGATCCGGTATATGATCCTACTATTTTTTGGTTTATCCGCGCCATAGTGCGTCAATGCTTGCAGTGTCGTTCCTATGGAAGACGTTAGGAACCTCGTGACCATAGAAGAGTGATGAACCGTCGTACCCGTCATAGTGTACAGTCCTGATGATGTTCAGTGGGCTTCGCATTGTCCTGCATAATTGGTCTCCTTGACTCGAGGGCCGCCACAGGTGGAAGGGCTGCCGCAAGTCACAACACCCATATCGCGGGAGTGGCCGCAGTTGTACTTGATGATCTGGCGAGTGCACATTTTGAGGTGTTGGGGATTATCGAGAACGATTGGCTGCATTGAGTATCCTGGTTAGCGAAAGATCTAAGATGATCTGCTGCGTCGGAGACTCGGAGACGCACTTGAATGATTTATAAGATGGTCTGGCAAAGGTAAGATGTTGCTAATTGCGAGTAATGATCTCAGAGCGAAGTTATACCGGAGTGATGATAGTTATGCTGAAGATAGAGAGCCGTGACACGAGAGCAAGTGTAGTTGTGTATATGCTGTGGTAGGAGTAGAATGATGATGGTGATGATGATAAGTATAATTCAGCCCATTAATGGGCGGGAGAGCGAGCATTTATAGAAATGTCGCAGAGATATCATTCTCAATAAAGGGGAGCGGTGGTGATATTGTTTGCCCAAGGGGCAATGGAACGTCAGGTACGGGTTTGCTGCAAGATTGCGTGGTGTTCTGGATATCTGCCTTGAGTTTCTCACGTCCAACATCACAGAAGCATGTAAGAAGAGAATTGTCACCTTTCTCTGAGGGATACTAACAGTCGCAGTGTGATGTGGCGCGGTAGACTAACCGGTCACGAACGGCCTGAAGGCGGGTCTGGCGATGTACTTGGACAAACATGCTACAGGGAAAGACTTTAGGAATAACATCGCTACGCTCTGCTGTCACGGGGACTTGTAGAATGCGGTCATCTGCTGCGAGACTGGCGGCCGCGGCATCTCCATCGGCGTACAACGACGGTCTCCAGGACTGAGAGAGTTTGGGGGTGTCTACCTAGTCAAGGAGTGGAGATACGACGCCCGGTAACAAGACGCCCGCGCTCCCGGTATCGTTGGGTAGACGGTAAATAAGTCTGTGACTTTGTCTTGTTAGATGTAAGTGCACAACCCGCGCGTGAGTTCGGCTAAGGTCTAAGGATTCTCGTGTACGCATTGTGAGCGAAAAGGATCTGGTTCGTCACTGCGCATGCAGACCGACGGCCATTCAGGCGACAGAATCGAGAGGGCTCATAAATGTTAGGTTACCGATGATTAGTCTGATGCGACACATTATTAGTTATTGTTGGCATCTTTGGCATGCATTTCCTTGATACACTTTTTCTTCTTCTTTTTTTTTTTCATACTGTTAGGACGGCATGAGTCGATGCTATTGGCGGCAATCTCTCATTGCGGTAAAGAAGCGCGCATTCAACTGCCAACACGCGCGAAGCGCGCCAGGCAGAAGCCCTCTAGGCTCTATAGACTTGCTTGCCTAATAGACTTACCTGACACTATGCAACCTCGAAGAATAGTCGATGAGTTTCCTTGTTGGTAACATACAACTTGGACTAACTCTGTCCATCACCGTCTCCAAGGTCCCATGTGTAAGTATATCCATGTCGACATCCCCTTCAACGCCCCACATACTGATTGGCCGTTCAAGAACCCTGGGGTCTTAAACTTGCGATCCGTCCGCATCGGAAACTTAGCTCAGGGCAGATTTCAAGGATTCAGTTAACTAGGTTCTATGTACTTAGGCCAAGGCGACACGGTACATGAAAGTACAGTAGCAGGTTAGCGTAGATGCTACTGATAGTTGTGGGGATACTATAAATGGATATACCTTGCTAGATGGATGTGTGTGCATGTGTTTGTGTAAGTGGGCATTTCATATGTTAAGTTTGATTGTTGGTGGTATTCCCGCCTCTCTGGTCGACTGCGAAGTACCCAAGTCGAGGGTTTCAACAATGCTGCTGGTGATGGTGGCTAATGAGTGTGTAGAAACCTACAATCTCGATATGATCGCCTGCCATCCCAGGATTGGTTGGCAATGTGGAAGTACCTACGGGGAGTTTTCCATCGACCCCACAGGTACTAGGTAGCTGAGAATATTCAAGTACATACCTACCTATATTTAAGCATCGCAAGTCCTTCAATTGTAAATGATCCAAGGCCCACCCCCGAGGGCCTCACAAATTCCGGCCAAGTGAGCCAAAGTCAACCTCGTGATTGACGCGACGATGGGGAGAGCGACATGAGACAAAATACAAATCCACCTTCTGCAGCCTTATTGCCATGCAGAGTAGTCGGAGTCCAAAAGCTAACGGCCATTGGGGGCATATTTACCTAGATTAACCAATAAGCTGATCATTTAGGAACCCCGGCGAGCAACAATCTACAGCTCTTAGACGCTACGGCCTCGATGCTGTACATTACGCAGCCCTTGGCTGCTGAACTGTGTTAGCGTAGTTCAGATGTTTAGGAAAGGGTTGTGTATCTACTGACAGGTAATATGTAGAGGGTCCCCGCGATAGTGCACAGTGATGTTGACTGGTGGTGAATCGCGAGCAACATACATCGTCATGGATCTAAGGGGCGCGACCAAAGTAGGGCTCGGTACGTCCCAGGGTAACATACAAGGGTGGTATGTTACCCTGGGTCTACTTAGTACTTGACTTGTACCTCCAGTATCTTCTTAGCTACCAACATATTCCCAGACACCACATGTGAGTAAGACGCCGTCGGGACACTCAACTGACTGAAATGGCTTAGGTGGGGACTGTCAGCCCACGATCGCCATTCGGCGGATGTTCCAAGCATATTCTAGGCGCCTTCGAGCCGTCCAACAGCGCGGACAACCTGAAACCATACCTACGTTGTTAGCTTCACGTCCAACCTCATCTCATCCCATACGTAGTTGGCAAATTTTCTCTTCAATTGGAATTAGGCCGCGTCTATATTGTATTGCTCACGTCGTACTAGTGATACAACAGCCTCGATGTTGCTTGGTCGCCCGCTTCGGCGCTTGGTTGCTAAGCGGTGGCAACGGCCTGACCTGGCGTCTACCAACAGCAACTTTGATACACGATCCTCCTGGCCCACGGCTGGTGGCAGAATCGTCCCGCTGTAGAGTTTGCCGTTGCAGCCCGGCCAGAGCATTGTCCAATCGATTGACCCGCAGCATGTCTCGAGAACACCCGAGACCCTACACACGGCGATATTTCGACCATACAATCACCTACAATCTACCCGAGACCAATGACAAGCCGCAGGCGCACACTCATATTTCCTCTATCATGGTGTGACCATCACCGTCGCTATCGGACGGGGATTTTCTGCCATGCCTCTGCTTCACAGAGTGGTACGTCGTTCGGTAGATTGCAGTGTCAACCCGATCCGGCCATTTTAAACTGCCATGTGCCAGCATGAGGATCCATGTATGTAACACTCGCACCGCATTTCGGAAGCTGTGCTCAAGTACGAGGGATCAACCCAAGTGCACTTCTACCTCTATGTGTGTCTATTCACGCTACTCTCAACATGCCCTGGGGGCCTGACGATACGTATTCTTCATAAGAGTGCACATCAAGGTTCACGAGCGATGTTCATCTCCAAGGACTTCATCTATTAAAAGCTACTGGGCTTGAAGTACCCAGGTTTTCTTCGTCCTGACCCTCATCCTAGACCAATGCGGGATGAGTACTGAGTGCTCGATCACGACCATGTATGCTTTCAGATAACGATCACGGCCGTTATTCGGTATCAGCAGCATCTTGTGGCAATTATGTGCACCCATACTTTTCAGATAAATTGACGACTAGTCAATGGCCCATACTGAGCGTATGTCAATCGATGCGTAGGATTCGGAGACTTCATCAAAGTTTCCCGGAGAAGTACAAGGAGCGCTATAACTCAATCCCCAAACTTAACTAGCTATGTATGAATGCATCCTACTACCAACTACACCAATTTTTAATTGAACATTTCAAGCGAAGCGGAGGAGTGGTGCCCTCGAACTTGACTATATTCGCGCAATATCGTGCGGTCTAAAGGTAGCTTCGTGTACAATGTGTCTAGCGAGTAGCCCAGATGCTTACACAGACGTGCTGTCGGTATAACTCAATATTTTTCAACTGAACCAGTGAGTTTCTCTTGCCCGGAATGCCCCAAGGCGGATCTAGGGAGATAATCTCTACAAAAGATGCATGAATCATAGTGCCTGCGTACCTTGGCCCGAGCTAAAATGTGGACATAGCGCCATATACCGGTAGTACCTGAGACGTAGCCAACTTCACTAGACTTCCGGGCGATACATCTTCTAAGTACAGCCGGCAGTGCCTAGGACGACCCTCGCGTTAAACTTAACATATCAGCACTATAAGAACACGACGATGTGGTCTGGTAGTCGACACGCGTCTGTCTCTCTTTCTCATTGGGACACTTTCGTTAGAGTTTGCACGGATTCAAGTATACTCTCAGAGGGCTTATGTGATCAAGACTCGGCTGATATATGGTTGATACACTAGTAAAATTAAACACGGCGAGGCAGCAACTGCTAGTAGAAGACGAGCCAATCCATCGGATATACGTGCCGGCTCCGCCTCGTGACTCTATTCACCATCTTGTGATAAGTGTACTCCAATTTAGATGATCCTCTTCGCTTGGTACAGTCGCCAAAAGAAAACTGCAGCGCCCTATCACACAACATCAGCGTTGCATGAACGCTTTAGGCTACAACACGGTCTTTCATTGTTGGCTTGGCAGATTTAGGTGAGCTGCATGAAATAGTCGCGGTGAAATAGTCCAGGGATTTCTTCAGCCGCTCCATTCCCAGAGCTCCCAGAGCTTGATGTTGGTGTTGTTGTTGGAAATCCGGCTCCTTCGTCCAGCATGGGACTTAGTTTATTTCGGGTGTGCCCGGTTCCCGTTGGAGTAGGCCAGGGTCTTTAGCCTTGCCGCGACGATAATTGTTGGTAGAATAGATTGTTGGAAACCAACATCAGCATCGACATTCTGATTACGACTTGCCGGTCATTCGGAGGTTTTCGTAATACTAATTTCTCAGAATATCCCACGAAATTACAATGTTGATGTGCTATAGTCAAGCATTTATAGTCAAAGGACCAATAGCGGGCTACTTGGTTATACATACGTGCCCCTGTTGCGGCGGTTACCATTGCCTCGGGTCCGAATTCGTCTGCAGGGGCCTCGAGGAGAAGCGCAAGGAGACGAAGGTTTGCCTCCACATAATTCCTTAAGCGAAGCAAAAGGGACGGGAATATCCTAGCCTGTACTGTTATAGGGTTACATGAGGGATACATGAAAAGGACCATATGCAAAACCGGTGCCATATGTAGCTAAAAATACAGAACTACACCGTGCCCGCCAACTCCAAAGATCGCCACACCGAGTGCGAGGCAAAGGCAAAACGCCGCAATCATACAGCGGGGGACCGGAGCATCTTCATGAACAGGCAGAGGGTGGGTTTATGTTCCTTATGCTGGCATTGTGGCCGGGCCAGAGCCTCATTTGGTCGTCCGGGGTTGAGAATACGGCATAATAAGCACCACGCTAGCACCTGTTTAGCGAATGATCACGAGGTATCCAGTCTGAATGTGCGGTCTGCGGGAGGATTGATGCTTTTTCCACGTGTTCTAGTACATGAGTGGTCGGGTCGAGGAGTCCCTTGCTTAAGTCCTACCCAGTTGTGCTCTAGACGGCACAGCGCTCCCGTCAGGCAAAATTTTACCTTGGAAAATCGTACCAGGTTACCCCTACTCTTAATTCCTTCGTGATTTCTTGGACATGACAAGCCAGGGAGTCTTCATTGCGTGGCGTTATCGGCTCGATGGATGTGGGAAGCAACTCCATCGGTTGGTCACATCTCAAGTCAACACCCTCAAAGTGGGCAATGCTGGACAATCAACGAAGTTACCGAGCCCAGAAGAGTGACATGCCTGGTAAGATGTGGGGGGATCTACTCATCGAGATCAATGCCTTGATATACCGAGATGGCATAGTCTGCTAGCTGACGAGCCGTGAATCAGCAGGACATTCTCATCGACACCCCTTAAGACGCACAAAGCTGACTCCAGGAGCAGCAATCTACTATACCTCTATCGTAATGATTGGAAGTCTCTAAATCGGCATCCGCCAGGTTGAACTAGGTATTGTGATCATAACACCAGGTAAGGACGCCTTGTGGTCTAGAATATTGTATAATATCCGTAGTATGTAGTATACTTACCTACCAAGGTAAGTATGCTCAACGTCTTATATCCTTATAAAGCATCAACAGAGGTAATTTTCGTTATATACTTTCACGACAGCGGATCGTGATGCTTGCAAACCACTTATCTTAACCCTCAAGCACAAATAGCGTCGCCACACCTTCTCCAAATTATACTCATCCTACGACACCAGGGTTCTCAGTTAAGAAGATGGTGTGCTATGCTCCTCATTTTTGCGTCACTGTTGGCAACGGGCCAGGATCTGCTCCTTCTCCCCTTCCTCAATTGATTTCAAGCGGCTATGACGAGAGATAGGCTGGAATTCACGTAATTAACTATTCCGAAACTGCCGCGCAACAGCTCTCCTCGCAGCGTGATTCGTGCCCTGATACGGACAGACCTAGTACGCATGAAGATTTAGTACTTCCAGCAGATTAGCATCTTCAACTTCCGAGGGAGGACCGAGTCTCCATGCCATCCTGGGCGTGATGGCACAAGGCTATTCTAGCTTAACCCCTGAAGGAAGGTACTCTGGTATGTAAGAACACCTAGACCATGACTCAAATGTTTAAACATCCTCATTGGTCAGGCTCTCTAGGCTATGATTAGGCGCTATGTGTTCATAGTCGACCCTTCGCTGGCCCAGAAGAGCAGATCAGGACCTAGGTAGAGAGGTATCAAACAGGAACCAAGGAATATCATGCTGGGGACACACGGTTCTCGAAAAAGTGTTCATGGGGTACATTCAATAGCTTTCCAGAGGCGTGATTCCATAACAATGCTGTCCCGGACTAATAATTGGACATACTCACAAGGGAAAATGCCAAGCACCCAACACATGCTAGCTGGTGGCATTAGCATGAGTAGGTATCTGTCAGTTCCAAGCTTCCCCTTCACTTCGGCACAAGGTGCTCGCAATAGGACTAGTAGATACCCCCCCACCAAACTCTGGCAGGCTTTAGCACATATAGGCTCTGGCACTCAATGGCTATGATACTAACCGGGATAAGACCTGTATCTAAATAAATCGAGACTATACCTACGAGCGGCTGCGTATTCAGCCAGCGTACGATAGTGAGACTGTCACACGCTGAACACTTGTACGCTGTTTCGCATGCACAATTCGAGCTACCCCTTCAGTGTGTACCCTCATATATTGCGCATGTCTCAAGGCCATTGAAAGGGAAGCTATTCAGTTCTTGCCTTTATGAGAAATGTAGACTGATCTCGGAGGTTAGGAACCCTGAAGGCAATTGTATATAGTGTCAAGCCGTCCTGCAAGGCCAGAAGCGATCCAATCGCGCCTTCAAGGACCTAGGCAGCCATAGAAGATTATTATTAAAACGAAGTCATCTTCCAAGCCCTGAATCCCAGCCCTTGTTATAGAAACAGATATGAGTTTATAAGTATTTGCACATGAAATAAGGAGTGGGATGATTAATTGAGAAATATCGTCTGCTGCTTAAACTTACAGGTATATAAACTTGTGTTCTTTCCTCATATGTCTTATTTCTTGCCTCCATGTATATGTATATATATATTTGACATTGCCAGACTAACCAGTTCTCCTCACAAGATTTGAGTTGAGCATACTTTAGCTACGATGTAGCACAAGAACATGAGATAACTATTGGGTTCCATGAAAGTCTGATATCTATGTAAAAGTCCATAGCCTAGTTAATACGTATTGACGCCGAGTAGTAAAGTCCTCCTTGACCGGAACCCATAACATCCTAAGCTGCCATCTGGAAGAGCGATGCCCCTCACCGTGTCACTAAATACTCCTTGAATCATTGCCGAACGGGCCCTTTATCATCGTATAATTTCTCCAAATCCTGTATATAGTTGCAATTATGTACATTCACATTTGTGTGTTGAACTGGTGTTCTTTATAACAACGGTAATCAAGGTCAACCTTGTGCTTTGACTCCCGTCTCGTGGTTTCAAGTTCAAGTCGAAATAGAGATACACGTGATGTACGATGGTTACGAGGGATGTATACTTCCGGATTTCAAGCAGCGGAATCGGCGAACAGCATAGTGACATACATCTAGGATCTGGGCCAAAATTCAAAACCTGGGCCTTCGCCGGAGCGGGTGCCTAACTCTTATCTATTTGTTTCAGAAGAGCAGACTTAAACTTATGCAAGTGTAACATAATAATGATACTAATTACGAGCTCAGGCATCCTTTCAACACGTCTCCTTAAAGTCTGTAGAAAGGATCAATCTTTCCACATATATTACATACACCCATGCATTGGCGTGAGAACCACGACCTCGCTGCGAGATACTACCCGGGGCGATGTCAAAGGGGCGTTCTATTCGCGCATCACGCGCTGCCATGCTGACAACGGCAAATGCGCTTCTTATAGACAGATCTCAGTGGTCGATAAAGATAGTCTCGGATTGATAAAGTGAGCGGGTTTTCAGCCCTCGTTGATCTGAGAGATGTTGGTCGAGGTCAGGGACACCGACCACCTTCGCCATATGGACACGACAAAGAATATCATATTATTGACCTGTGCATAGAGCCAGCTCTAAGCCACGATCCCAGCCCTCGTCATAGTCTGACTCACTGGGTCAGATGAGAGCAATCTTCCCGGCCCTATAACAGGACACTGCGCACGTTATAAGTGCGGTGGTCGATGCTCGTCTCCATCGCTGGATTCGATAGAGGGAGACGGGCATTCTTCATGATGCCCGAGTGATTGAGGATGACTTCAGGTATTTTATCGGTTGATTTGGGGCCCTTCTCCCACGAAAAAGCTGGTGAACGACCAGTTGAAACGTCTCGGCTACCCATCTATACCTCCGGCACACAGTTCATCATTTTGATTCTCGTACTCATTCCCATTTCGAGACAAGTTTGGTTGCATGCAGTTCTTCTGAAATATGAAAACTAAACGCCGCGTAAGTATGCGAACTGTGTCGTCAATGTCTTAACAGACACTTTTCCCGGAGCGGATGGAATGAAAGAAAAAAAAGAAACTAAGATAATGTAAGCGATGCTGGCCACCGGGGGAATCGAACCCCTAGTGCCTAACGATGCAGGGTACTGATATAACTGCTAAGTAAGGATGTTGAAACGCTATTGCTAGGCCGTCCCAACCCGGCCAGAAGCAGAAGAATCTAATGTGAATTATATACCTTGCTACAGCATTCATCGAGCATCGGGTTGGGTGTCTGGATGCCGTTGGCTTGAACCTTGTTGTAGCATAGAACTTCCGCGCGCAGAGATCGAAAGCGAGCATCAGGATGGCTGTTACCGAGACTCGGGCTAACTCATCTGCTAGATAGCGTTCGTGGAATTGGAAGTTCAACAATATCCTTGGCCTTAAATGCGAGCTCTAGTGCTCAGTATGCCGTGCTGCGCCGTTCATTAACTTGGGTTTATTGATGAGTTGGGTCTCACGAGTGACGGTGCTGGATGTTCTTGGTGAGTGTGAACATACAGCACAAGGGCGTGGATTCTCCTCCACCATGCCCTGTATTTCTCTAATTCGCTATCAATGTAAGGAACAAATGAACTCCCACGCAAAGAGCTAGTTATGACTAGTATATTCATCTGTTCGCTCGCTACACTTTGAAGTTGGAGCGAAGTTGGGAAGTTGTTCTATTTTATTTAGAAGACCAGGGTGTCTTTAGGTATTTTTGGTATGAACGATCATTTTCATAGACAAATTCTTAACATTCACCAAGTAAGAATGAGTATACCTTACATAACTTACTATTGAAGTACGGCACTAGGGACTTTCTGTCATTGTCAGCCAACCGCTGTGGTTCACATATCGAAGTAGACCGAGGCGAGCGTTATTTTTACTCGTAAGTCGAACGTGAGGTGGCATGACTTGTCGCCGGCTTTTGTAAGAATCCAATGCGCAATTTTGAGCCCATTCTTTGCGTCCTTTGAATGAAATGATGATATGGAGTGAAATTCGATATGAAGATGCCACATCGTAGCTGCATTTATTCAGTACACACATACTATCGGGCTATGTACATGTGATTAAAGGGCATATCTAAGAACTTCCTAGATAGGCAGACAGCTGTACAGCGGTCTGTGTGATGCGCGGGGGGTAGAGGGCTTGGTGGCAGCGCCGCCCTCCGAGGAATTCTCGTTTGGGGCCACCCGCCAGCCAATGGCAGGCCGGCGAGCGAGGACAGCACTCGTCGAGGGCACCAGAATAGCTCGCTGCCGGGCACTTTCGAGGCATCGTTGGAGCCGGGACTTCGCGAGGTGTCAATAAAGCTTAAAATGAGCCGCATCGGGGTCTTCTCCACACGGTTCTCATATAAAATCCAACGACATATCATCAGTTCACCTCGAACGTTGGTGTTGCTTGCTTTGCTTGTCGGGCGGGCTCTCGACCACTCGCTCTGCACCATGACACCCTTCTCTCCCTTCAGCCGACCGAGGCCCCTCTCTGCCAGTGCCGGGTCCCCCTCCACCCTTTCCTACCTCGACTAGCCGACGTACCAAGGTCGAGTCGAGCCAATGACGGTTGAGCGAAAACCAGCTGCTGGGCTGGAAAACCTAAGCTTCGGGGGTTCGGGGGCCACTGAACTCTACTCAGTACGCACCATGTGAACCATGTGAGAGTAGAGCCAGATGGTATCGCGCTGTTTGCTCTTGTGTTATCTCTCTGTGCAGGGCTATGGCCAATTGAGCCATCCAGCACCCCACGTGCGGGACGTCTGGTCTGTCTGGGCCCCCGAGTCGAGTCCTGAGTGAATTACACACCAACACTCGTCTGTGGGAGGTCAGCGACCGGCGACATACAGCAGACAACCGCCTGCTGTCATCATCCCTTTCCTACCCACCTGTACCAGGCTCTTGTGCTCACCCACTGCCGTTCTAAGAAGGCCCTCGCGAGTGCCACAGGATTCGCTTCGCCTTCTCCTCTAACCCCGGTGCCCAGGCCCCAATCCCGCCACGGGCGCGCAGAGTGACCCAAAGCATGGTTGACGATTGTTGCTGGCCTGTGGGGGTGGAATGCCCGGGTAGACTCGAGACTGGCTAGCTGAAACCTCGAAGCTTGCGGCACACCCACAAACCTTGGCACGCGTACAGTACTTTGTCCGTCTGTACATCCACCACCGTGACGGACCGGAGCACATAATTTGTAAGTCTTGGCGACTCACACAGTGACAGGCAGGCACAATGGACGATCCCAGAAGGTTTTATCATGTACCGACAGGTAATGATATCTCTCTGCTGTGGGGGCGGCGGTTTGGTGGTCCGTGTCCGTGTCTGGATTGCTCATTGCATGTGCATGCGCTCAAAGGCAGCAGCAGTGCTGCGAGTTGAGTATAAAGAGCTGCCGCCGTTCTTGCTTCCCCTTCCAATTTCTTTGACACGACTCAAGTCACCCCCAACTTTCTCCCAGACTAAAACCCAGGAAAGAACAAAGCTAGTCGTCTCTCATACCCTCTAAATCATTCTATCTTAAGCTACAGCCATCGCAATTTCGTCACTTGTCCACACGACTATCAACCAACATACCTACAACTACCTATAAACACTCTACACCATCAAACACAATGTCTTCTTCAATTCCGGCCGTCAAGAGCATCACCAAGGTCCAGCCTCGCCCCTCGACCTTCCTCTCTCTGGCACCCGAGACCTCTTCTTCGTATCCTACTGCCCAGGACATCAAGCCCGCTCTTCACCCGCGTCGCAGTTCTAGTGTGAGCAGCGCGGGCAGCTTGGGCACCAACACCAGCCTCCGCGTCCTGAAGCTAGGACCTGTCCACTACGGCGAGCACCCTGACGAGCACAAGGAGGACTTCCACGAGGTCGCTGTCGAGTAAAAGAGTCACTTTGAGCCTCACGACAAGAGATCAGGGCTATAGACTGCATAATTCATTTCAATACTACCTCTTCGTTTCCTCGAGTCTACGACAGCAAAATTGACCCACATATGGGACCTTTCCCGTTCGGCGTTTCTCTTGGGCAAAAAAACCCCCCAATACAAAAAGTGGTGGAATTGGTGGGCGCGAAACCTTACGATTTCTGATTTGATTAAACCTTGATTGATTGATTGCTAGCTAGCATCAAATTTGTTTTCACAACGGCGTTCACATGCACTAGTAGAGGAAGGGAAACAAAGAAGCTCCGATGACAGCCTCGACGTAACGGAGAAAAGACATTGTATTTTTGATTGTAGTGGCGTTTTCCTACGATGGACGGAATCTGGGATGGGATTTTGGGATGGGCGCACGAAATAGAGAGACAGCAATGATCAGACCAAGAACAATACCCTCGGCAGAGAATAGTACTCAATTCGCCCTTGAACCCTTTTTTCTCCCCTACTGCTATCTCGCTTCGTGTTCTGCTCGTGCATGCATCGACGTCTGCAAGATGGTTACATGGTCCTATGATCACGGGGACTATACCAATTTCTGCCCTCACGCGTACAAATCAGAGCGGACTTAGTGGTGTTTGTTCCCCCACACCGAACTGTTATTACCCACGGCCTTAGAGGTTTATTGTGATCCCTGTATTAAGGACGTACTGTACATTGTAGCAGTGGTCTGGACTAGCTACCCGCCGGCGATGCATCACATGATGGGAATCTCAGGTTAGATTGTGCGTGCCACTGAGACAAAAAAGGCGAGGAAAGAAAGAGGGGCGACATAATCCGTCAGCTCCCTTTCTCTCTCATTTGTACTGTACCTAGCATCCTGCAGTATTCTCCGCCAATCCCGCCCCCCTCTATCATAGGTACTGTTACTCCGCCCAGTGAGTTGGCTGCACAAGGATGGGAATTGCGTAGTTTAGCCCTACAGATACGTCAATCGAGCTATTATTACTATTCTCCCCGGACACTGAAACAAACAAACCTAGAGAACGTCATCGGAGGCGAAGAAAATCCCACCAGCTCTATGTTCCTACTGGGTGTACAATTAAGATAGTCAATACATGGAAGATAGGGAATAAAGGCAAAAAGGCGCAATACAGTAATGCAGCGTGCCAGAAAAAAAGGGTACCTTACCTTTCAATCCCATTCTCGTCATAATCCATTCCCATTGATGCGCGTGCGTACGTTGCACTACGGCGGGGAAAGGGACAGGGGGAGTTTTGGCAAGCCGACTACTGTACCCAGAGACTTGGCTTTTCCTTGGCGGACGGGGGCCCCCTTGCGCTCATCCTTGCTAAGTAGAGCGAACTGGGAAATGCTACTTTGAAACAACTGCTGGAAATAGTTAGTCTTGTGCAGGCTAGTGTGAGATAGCGTCGACGATATCTCATCTCTCCCCAGAACTTTATCTGTGAAGGCAATAAGCCTCTCCAGAGCCTGTCTAGAGCAGTCCAGAGGAACAATATCCACTCACATTTTCCGCGTAGAATAACCACAACAGGCAATAAGGCGGGCAAAAGGCATTCTCCCTACCAGAGTTAAGAAGAAGATGTGACCACGTACTGAGTATGTCCATACAAGATAGAGTTGAGTTGGCTGCATGTGCCATGTACTATGTATGCGAGGAGCAGTGCAATTGTGCTGTCGCGTTGTGGGCGGGTGCACAAGATAGAGAGAAAATTGATAATACTCCGTACTAACACAAAATAGATAGTGACAAAGGTACGCTACCGTTTTCTTGCCTGCCGGGTCCTCGCTATTTCCTACAATGAAACTACGTGTAGAAAAGACGATCTGCTTAAAAATCAGAGTCTAAATATTCAAGGCTATTGCTACTGTAGTTGCTTGGTACATATGGGTGATTGGAATGATAACAACATGACACCCCACCATGCCTCAAGATAAATGGTGGTCTCAGTGGATGCCGACGTGTGCCGCCGTTCCAAATAAGTAGCTCATACCCTCGCTTGTCTATAGGCTACGTATACGGATATTAAACGAACATACGGGACAGGCTATATCAGAGTTTGTGTGGAAGAGCGCGTTCTTAATCTCATCAACCGCTAGGTGAAACCTACCACTGGCGTGGGTGGTGGGCGATACGCTATAATTAGTAGGTGCTTGTAGGCTACGCTATCTAGGGGACTGCTACCACTTAATCTGCCACTCATCTTGCGGTCAGCGGTACTACTTGTAGGTAGGGGATGCGTGCTAAAAACTGTACTGTACTGTGGTTGGTGGTGAGGTAACGTATCTAAGTACTCGCCTACGTGGTCAATTGTTTTTGTTTAATGATTTCCTAAAACAGCCAAGATAGCACTGCGATACCAAGAAAATACCAAGACCGCCGCGCCTCGGGACTTGAGGATTCAATCTCGGAAGTCCTGGCGAGCGAAGGCGGGCTGGCTGGCTGGCTTACCGCAAGGGGCCGGATTATCACTTGACAGGAGATCTGCGACCATCCCTGCTGCTCTTTTCCTTTCTACTGATAACTGTGCCCCAGATTTGGACGGTGGCAATTTTTGTATCCGATTCAGTAGTGTACTATTGGCTTCGTGTATGTTTTCTACTAGTACTGTCGCGCCGAGAGAATCGCTATCTCGATCCACAACTCATGTAGCCAGCCGAATGAGGGAGATTCACACACACACCATCCCGGAAAAGACAGTAGCCAACGGGATTTACAGATAGAATGGTGATAAGGACTGAATTTTGACATGAACGACGTCACTTTATCTTCTGCGAGCATTGCCATCCATTAGCTTCGTGGGCTAGTTTAGCTGTGTATCCTTGGGTCGTAGATCGCTGAGTTGGTAAGGAAGCAAAATTCCTTCTACTCGCGACCTAACGTAGGTACATGGAGCCCGTCTTGGTGACCACTCGGAGGACCCTGACAGCTGTCCACACGAGCAAGGACAAGCGTTCCGGCCCGCGGCATATTCAACTCTTTTCAACTCTTGGCTCTTGGCTCTTGGCTTGGCCATCTACGAATAAAGTACTGTTACCTCCTTCCTTGTTGCTCTTCGTCCTTATTGCCCGCTTGGTATTTATCCTCATAGGTCACTGCGTGCCGTGTAGGAGAAGTTCCAAAATTGTACAGATTGTCTCTCTCATGGTTCATTGTTCTCAAGAGTGGAAAAGGATGTAAAGCGGTGTAGCACTGTATATAGAGAGAAACATTTTCCTCCCTAATTCCTTAGAGACAGGTAGATCGACCGCGACGTATGTAAGATAAGACAAGCCGAGCATACAGTACTCCGTACTGAGTAGGTACTCTAGGTACTCTTCGTTCAGATCTATATCATGTCTGTATGCGAATAAGCTTTGTGGAAGCTCTCCCCACAAAGTGCTCTACCTGCTACAACGACTTGGCTAGGCATCCATGTCCATACCAAAGCTGCATAATTGTAGCAAGGGGATCACAGGTGGCAAGGCAAAGCAGATGCCTATTGAGTGGTGCACACACTTATCTATTACATCATAATCTTCCCAAAATAAGGGACGTATGCTTGTCCATCATCATTACTAAGTGACATTAATCTCGAAAAATGCCCATTGGCCCATGGCACTACAACCGACTGTAGTACAACGACATCACTTCAAGCATGTGTTGATGGTGTAATGTCAAAGTTCAGGGTGACGGTATGCAGTCTGCTTGTATTGGATGGATAAACCGACGAATGCAACCATAATATACCTACCGGAAGGGAGAGTAGATAGCCTGCATGGCAAGGGTCAGCCTCTTCTTATCCGACAGCGTGGGATCTCCGATGATCCCAGCATGCGCTAAGCTGTCTATGTTTCACACCAACTCTCACTGACACGCACGCCCACAGCCTGGAGCCGACATTCATTCCTCTCGTGCTCTCCTCTTTCTGCTATCTTCGGGTCATGCCCTCTTTCGATCGGTTATATTCGTATGGATCGAAGAGGACACCTTACTGTAGATGATGCCGTTGGTTGTACAGGACGTTGCACATCTGCCAGTCAAGGTCCCGGAATTTAGGTGATAAGTGAAATAATGGTCGAGCAAGCATATGATATATCAAGCCTTGGTGCTCTTGGTATGCGAAGAGTGCCTTCGGTGAAGGTAAGCAAGCCTCGTCTCAACTTGCCTTGCTTTGCCTATCTGTCTACCTAAGTACCTATGTAAGCACGCAGTATTAGTATAACGTTAGAAGCACAGGCATTGCGTTATCTTCCCTCAGAAGGATCGTCAGATCCATCGCCATATTACTATAATCATTCGCTCATAAACAGGCGAGTACATTGAGAAATGGCTACTCGTTTGCACAAGCTTGTGTTGCAAGAGCATGAGCAGCCATACTAACGGTTGCGAACATAGTACTTTGGTTGTGGTCGCGGATCCATGCTTGTCGCATCGTTATATGCGAGACGCATGCACAGACACACAGACCTCGACCGGGGAAACCAGCTTGCACATTTACCGGTAGCAGCCTGGCTAACTATCCATACGACAGCATATTATGGATCATCATCCCGGGATAAAGAAATGCCTCAAAGGCAAAGGGTTGTCTACACTACAGCCTGGATCATGCAGGTATGCCTTTCCTTGTGCTGTAGTAGGCAGGTTACTCGTAGTTGTACAGCTCGCAGTGTAGCACTGGAGATGCGTAAAGCACCATGCATGCGGTAGGCATATCCAGTTCCATTGGATCTCCGTCCGTGGTTTTCTAGAAAGTTGTACGCATGACTGCTGCTAGTTTTGCATACTGAGACTTACTCTGCTTACAACTTGTCGAAATTTGGATATTCCGAGTAACGTTTGCCCCCCCCTCTCATGCTGCACCTCCTACCTCGTCTGTGTATTCTCTTTCTATCCATGGTAGCATAAGCCGTATCTATGCGTAGCTAAGCTACCAACCGTGTTTCTCTGGAACAAATCCTTGCCATCTGTTTGCTGATGCTGTGAGCGATTTTGTGCACATGCCATCTCCTGCATGCACGCCGAATGGCAAGCACCATGGATGGCCCTGTCCGACGCAGCTGAAGAAAGTTCGGGGAAAGCAGATATCAGATGAGACCGCTCGCCTCGGGATTACTCGACAGCCTACAAAATCCCCTCTCGGAGTCCGATCCGAGTCAATGAGCGTTACACTACCAGAACGCCAGAACGCCAGAACGCCACAAGGAATGGCCTCTAAATCCTTCGTTGCGCAAAATCCATGAGCCTCATCGTCAATGTACCTTGGACTAAACGTCAGCGTACCGTGACGATGGTACAAGTGTTTGGTTGCTTGGTTCTACAGCAAACATGTGAGTTTTGCTGTACGGCATTGAGGGAGATCATCTGAACCAGGGACAGTTCTTGTACTATCTCGACTATGTAGGCAAGATGCTGCATTGTTACAAATGTAAACAATTGTGCGTCTCGATCTCGCATAGATCTGGGCGAGATGTGACAAATATTGCTTCTGAAACTCCTCTCATGTTTAGGATAGCTTCCCCGGTCACTTTCACGAAGATCGATAAACGGATACTATAGATACCTTAGCTTATGTCGGGTACACATCCGCCTGCAAGCCGAACAGTTTACACCACCCGGTCCTGCCGGATACCTAAAGCCAAAAGACGCCAAGCTCATAAGAAGGTAGATATGCCCTCATGTAAGTCATCTTACCCACAGCCTACGCATGTAGGATAGTAATAGAATGCGGAGGCCACTCATCTTCCCTGTTCTTGTTACAGATACCTGGCCGTTTATCTTACCCTTTCTCTTTTTCTCGGAGAATAGAGTGTTAAGAGGGGATATTCGTCATATGCCGGCCAGCAGTGTAAGCAACGTCACTCGAAGGATCTAGAGGGCCAAGACGTTCACCAATTAGCCAGATGAGCACCGCACGGCCTTGGCAACTGCTGTGTACACACAAAAACTTCAATCCGGCCGCGGGTGTGACGTGGCGAAGATTCGAGAACCACATGCCTACCAGTACATGCCAATGTTCGGCGGAAGAAAAGGAAGCTGTCCACGCATGACGGGTACTGCCGAAAGAGTAGGCGGCTTGAACGAGGCTGGGCACGGCTGGGCAAATGCAATCACCCTTCGAGACGCTGGTGAGCTCCCCCAGGCTCCTTGTATTTCACAGTTAATTCAACAAGAGAGTAATGCAGAAATCTATCTTGGCGATTTTCTCTTGGCCGGCGATCTCGGCGAAACTTCTTTCTTGGCATGTCTCGAGTTATCCTTACCAAAAGGGTGGCAGGGGAAATAGCATTGATGGAGATGCTATGCGTATGATACAGCCTGGTGTCAAAGCCCAAGATGGTCGGCCCGTTATTAAGACACATCCTAAGTACCTAATTATCATCTATTTCATGATATGATCGGGTTTAATTGCTCGATTGATTCCACGTTCGCCTAAGTACTCTCAAAAGCCTCAGTCTTGCTAATGAAATGCCGCATACCTACGTATACTTAGGAGTCCACGTCTCTAATTTTCATAACCGCTTCACCTGTTCTGAACAATTCCACCATTGTTTCCCAATCAAGTTGGATCCAGTCTGGGTGGCCACGGATTGTGGCCAGACCGTGATCATCCATTATTTCCGAAGTCTTTCCCTTTGCTGCAATCTCCAAGCACTCGTGGAAACGGCAGAATATGTTCCAGTGAACTTTCCAGACGCACAGCTCGACATGTTGTAAGTCTGGATCAGATAATAAATTGAGGAGTGCCTGAAAGGGGGGTGTCGTCATTGAATTGACATTAAGACCGGATACCCTGGAGCTAGGAGGCCCAAGACAAATTTTTAAGCTGCGCAGACTGCCAGACAAGACCACTGCACCACAGTCAGTTATAGTCATCTGAATGAGTCGCTTATAAGTAATCTAGGATATTGGAAACTTTGACAGTTTTCACTAGCCAGGAGGGGAGTCCTTTAAGCCCCAACCGTGGCTGACAGAAGATATTGGCTCCGGTAATTTACTTACTATCTGAAATAGCGGGTGCTAATATATTCTCGAATTCGCCGCCAACTCTGGTGAGATACAAAGAAAGAGTCTGAACTCTCCGTCTAGCATCCTGCCCTTGTGGACTCAGGAAGCCTCCTGTTCTCGTCAAGTGCGCTGGCAAGCGGTGACTTTGTCCGTTCAGGATGAAACGATTCCTCGAGTAGAAGATGGCAGATGCCTCCTGATACATCTGTACATTAACGAGAAAAATGTACAAAAACGTTACTTTATCGTTGGCTGTGAGACCGAGGAGAGTGCAATTATAGAGGACTATGCCGTATCTCGAAATCAATAGATACGACAAGATATTGGTTCGTAGTTCTGCTGGCAATTCAAAGAAAGGAAAATAAGAAACCGAAGGCATTTTTTAATTCCGCTTTGATAGAAGCTATGAGAAAGAACGAGATACTATGCAGGGACGGGGACGGTAGCGAAGTCGATGAGGTGTAGGATGCTGCATTGAAGAACGCTGAGAAATAAGGCCGATAGCATTAGACATCCATATCTATCTATTCATCCATTGGTGGTACTAGGTAGTATATGAAAGATGAAGCAAATGGGCTCCAGGGCGAGCAGTTGAATACTCTCATCAGTCTTCAAAATCTGCACCTGCGTCTTGATTCTGCTCGATTCACAATGATGCGGTGATATGGTAAGCTGGGGGCTTAAGTGTGGCTTAAGTGTAGGTAGGATATCAATATAGAGCAATGGTAGGCTAGCGCACCATTTGGTTTTGGGCAAGATTAATCATCGTTTCCCGGCTGGTCCGTATTCAAATACAGGTAGGTACCCTAATGCGTAATCTTTCTTTCCGAATTCACCTACCAGAGAGGATGAATGGGCGGATGGATGAAGCGGGATGGACCTCAGCAGACCGGCCCGATCATCAGGTGCCTACCTAACTTGCCTTTAAAAGCAACATCATTTTTATGCGATTAAAGGCAACGATTGGGGTAGTAGGATCGCAATACCCATAAAAGTTGGTTAAGGGTAGGCGCCACCTCAACCTGCGGGACGCAAGGTACGACCAATTAGAAACACGATAAGCCTAATGCATGTAGGTAGTCGCAATGCGGACGGAAGTGGATCCCCTACCTAGGTAGCTACAGCTCTCTTCAAGCTTCAAATATTATCAACAATGTTTTGGGTCAACTACAGGCTGTATACCAACACACGTAGCGAGTAATCCAGCATCGGTCTTTTATCTTTCGCCTAGTGAGGGCCTAGATATCCATTGACTTGAAATACGTAGTGAAATGCAGCAGCAACAAACAACATGCAATGCTACGCGGAGTTGACACCTCCTACCGCCGTCACGCATTCCATATGCTTTCCGTTCACCTCGGCCCAGAGCAACAACCTCATTGTCGCCAGATATTCTTTGCTGCAGATATTTACCACCAAGTCGGTCTCTGCCGAGCTAGACAATGCCCAAAACTCTCAGCTACAATCCTCCACCACGGACCAGCCGTACGATACGCGCATCAACGATGATGATGGCCTCGAAGCCTCCTTTCTCGGCGCTGATTCGGCCCTCATCCGATCCGATCGTTCGCACTATACGAAGCTTGTTCTCGTTGCAGAGTTTCCGCTAGCCGGAACGGTGATTGGACTTGCAAGAACCAAATATCCGTCTTCATTGTCTGGAGGGGATGCTCTCTTGATCGCGTTCAAAGATGCTAAAATAAGCTTGGTTCTATGGGACCCTGTGAAACACTCAATGAAAACAATATCAATACACTACTATGAACAAGAGGATATGCAAAGCGCCCCTTGGGCTATGCCGCTGAGTTTTTATTTCAACTTCCTGATCGCAGACCCGGGAAGCAGGTGTGCTGCCCTGAAGTTTGGGCTGCGTAACCTTGCTATCATTCAATTCAAATCGGTCGAGGAGGATGTAGATATGCAGGACTGGGACGAGGAACTAGATGGCCCTCGCCCGGTCAAAGAACCGTCTACCACGGTCGAAAGCGGTACTAGCAGCAATCAAGAATCATTGTTTGCGACTTCATTTGTCCTACGCTTGCCCAATCTTGATCCCAGTCTCATCCATCCCGTGCACATTGCCTTTCTACATGAGTATAGAGAGCCTACTTTCGGCATCCTCTCCTCGATCGCTGCTCCGTCACAAGTACTTAAAAGAAAAGACCAGCTGTCGTATAAGGTTTTCACCCTCGACCTAGAGCAAAAGGCGTCGACAACAATACTCTCTGTGAATGGGCTTCCCCAAGATCTGGCTCGCGTGCTTGCACTCCCCGCGCCGCTCGGTGGTGCTTTGTTAATCGGGGCGAACGAATTGATTCATATTGACCAGTCTGGGAAATCCCACGGCGTTGGCGTGAACTCTTTTGCGAAACAAACCACGTCATTTAGCTTAGTCGATCAGTCCGAGCTCGAGCTCAAGCTAGAAGGCTGCCAGGTTGAAACTGTGTCTGCTGAGAACGGCGAGCTTTTAATGGTGCTCAGTGATGGCCGTCTGGCCCTTATCACTTTTAGGATCGATGGTCGTACAGTATCGGGGTTGAGTGTTCAAATGGTTAGACCAGATTCCGGCGGAAACATCGTTCCTGCACGCACGTCAACTCTCAGCAAGCTTGGCCGAAATGCATTATTCCTTGGCAGCAAGGATTCCGATTCTCTGGTTGTTGGTTGGACACGAAAACAAAGTCAATCCGAAAAGCGAAAGCGTCGACTTCATGACACTTCGCTAGATCTGGAAATGGACGACGAAGACCTGGAAGATATGGAAGACGACGACGATCTTTATGGGGAGGAGTCTGCGCCTATCAAACAAACCTCAGATTCCGTCGATGGCAATGGAGGACGATCGGGCGAACTTGTGTTTCGCATACATGATTCCCTCATCAGCATTGCCCCGATTCATGACTTCACCCTTGGCGCGCTTTCTGAATCCAAGAGCGAAGAGCAATCGAACCAAGAAGGTGTAACTAGCGAGCTCAGTCTCGTTTGCGCAACAGGAAGGGGGTACGGTGGGTCGATTGCTATAATAAACAGAGCTATTCAACCTAAGGTTATCGGACGATTCGAGTTCCCAGAAGCCAGGGGTTTCTGGACAGTAGCCGCACAGAAGCCCATGCCCAAATCATTGCAGGGTGATCGCGGCACCAACACTTTAGGAGCCGATTACGATGCTTCAGCGCAGTATGATAAATTCATGATTGTCTCAAAGGTGGATCTGGATGGATACGAGACATCAGATATCTATGCTTTAACAGGCGCCGGCTTCGAAGCCCTAACAGGCACTGAATTTGATCCAGCTGCTGGTTTCACCATCGAGGCTGGGACAATGGGTCAGCATATGAGGATAATCCAAGTCCTGAAAACTGCCGTTCATTGTTATGATGGGGGTAAGGAGACATGCCCTGATTCCCGCAGACATGCTAACGAAACTCGCTAGATTTTGGTCTCAACCAGATCCTACCTATGCTAGACGAGGACACTGGGGCAGAACCTAGAGTGGATTATGCTAGTATAGCTGATCCTTACATCTTACTTGTTAGAGATGACGCAAGTGTGCTTATTGCGAGAATGGACAGCACTTTGGAACTCGAAGAACTTGAGAAGAATGATACATCTTTGTCTTCTAAAAAATGGATAACAGGCTGTCTTTATGAGGACAAATATGGTGTTTTCTTACAAACTACGAGTGATAAAGGCACGAATTCGGGGGAGAACATTGTCATGTTCTTGTTAAGCAAAACCGGTGCACTCTACGTATGTCAGTCCTGGTTAAAATTCACGGAAGTAGACTAACGCTAGTATACAGGTTTACGCACTTCCCGATCTTACAGAACCTATATATACTGCTGAAGGTCTATCGTTTTTACCTCCTATTCTTTCCGCAGATTATGCAGCGCGACGTGGCACATCACGAGAGACCCTCAAAGAAATATTGGTTGCTGAACTGGGGGACAACACGTCTTCATATCCCTACCTCGTAGTAAGTCTCATGCGCAAACGTCTGACTTTCAATATGCTCATCTATCCTAGACTCGTAATAACCTAAATGATGTTACCATATATGAACCTTTTCGAAGCAGCTCAGAAACTGGCACAGAGCTCTCTAAGGTACTCCACTTTCTGAAGTTACCCAATTCTACTGTAGCAAAGAACCCGGAAACTATTGCCGAGGACGACGTCGAGGGGCAAAGGACGTATCCAATGCGTCAGTGCACCAATATAGCTGGATACAAAGCCATATTTTTGCCCGGTGACTCGCCACAATTTATTCTCAGGTCTTCCAAAACGCTACCCAAAGTTATCGAGCTCCAAGGCTGCGCTGTGCGTGGCCTGAGCTCCTTCCATACCGAAGGCTGCGAACGAGGGTTTATCTACGCAGACTCGCGAGGTGTCGCGCGAGTCTGTCAACTCTCAACGAGTAACACAACCTATGCTGAAATCGGCATGCCTCTGCGCAAACTCCCCATGAACATGGACACAACGGCCATTGCCTTCCATCGCACTTCGGGCACCTTCGTCGCTGGTTGTGGGATCAAGGTCCCCTTCGAGTTGCCTAAAGACGATGACTATCATAAAGAATGGCAGTTGGAGAAGGATCTTTCACTTAAGCCCATGGTCACGCAAGGACTCATCAAGCTTATCAACCCCCTAACTTGGACGGATGTTGACACCGTTGAGATGGAGCAGTATGAACGAGTCATGTGCGTCGAAGCGCTTCATCTAGAGGTCTCGGAGGCAACACATGAACGCAAATTCCTCATTGTTGTTGGGACTGCCATCTCTCGCGGAGAGGACTTACCAATTAAGGGTCGAGTCCTCGTATACGATGTTGTAGCTGTCATACCCGAGCCTGGCCGGCCAGAGACAGACAAGAAGCTGAAGCTCATTGCGAAAGAAGACATTCCACGCGGTGCAGTAACGGCGCTCTCTGAAATCGGTACGCAGGGTCTCATGCTAGTTGCGCAAGGGCAGAAGTGCATGGTACGAGGTCTCAAGGAAGACGGTTCCCTGCTACCGGTCGCGTTCATGGATATGAGCTGCTACGTGACGGCCGTTCGGGAATTAAAGAACACTGGGTTATGTCTCATGGCCGATGCTATACAAGGCGTCTGGTTTACCGGCTATTCAGAGGAACCTTACAAAATGACGCTCTTCGGGAAGAGCTCGACCAAATTCGAGGTTGTTACTGTCGAATTCCTACCTGACAAGGACGATCTTTTAATCGTGGCTTGTGATGTAGATGGCGGCATTCATATACTCGAATATAATCCAGAACGTGAGTTTAGTTGTTCACCTGTTTCTCCCACTCTTGGCGCCTAGCTCTAACAAGCAATAGATCCCAAATCGCTCCAGGGCCACCTGCTGTTACATCGCACTTCTTTTCACACAGGTGGCAATAGACCAACTCGCAGCATGCTTTTACCACGGACGTTGCCAGCTACGTCTGACTATTTTGTCCAAAACCATACGCATGAAAATTCGGCGTCTAAGCACACGCAGGACGCAATGACCGTTCTGCTCAGCTCGCCAAGCGGAGTCCTCGCCACGCTCTCGCCGTTGTCTGAGCCGCAGTATCGCCGGTTGTCTTTCTTAAGTGGACAGCTCATCTCTTCACTGTCCCCAATTGCGGCTCTCAACCCCAAGAGCTACCGCGCGCCTCTAACGACGGGCGCCCTGGGGCGGTACCTGCCAGGTGTTGACGCCAATATGGGGCGCAACATCATTGACGGTGCACTTCTGGCACGTTGGAACGAGTTAGGTGCTGGCCGCAAAGCCGAGATTGCCGGGCGCGTCGGGTTCGCTGGTGCAGACGAGGTCCGTGAAGTACTGAGAGAAGTACTTGGGACCAGTGGGCTGGGGTACATCTAATGTAATGATGCCCCCATGTCCCGAACATGTAAAGCAGGAAGTGAAAAGACCCATACCGGGTCCCGAGGTAGGAAGCGTAAAGTTGGGTTAACCTTGTCTTAGTAGTCGGTCATTGGAAAAGGGGACGAGCCACGGAGTTTGGAGTGGTGATTTCTCCTCACTGTGTATTGCTAATGTCCCCGAGAGGTTAGGTTGAGTTTCAAGTTGGGTCGAAAAAAGGGATGAGGATAGCCTTATTATTCAATTATGGTTATGAACTGCCTCATACTTGACATGCCATTTCCCTCATGCAAACTGTCCTATCCCGAATTACCTAGGTTCTAATGGAAAGCCTAACCTCGACGATCCCGTTGAAACGACCCGCAACGCCAATCTAAACATGGAACGCTCAAAACCTATACAAATGTTCTATCATGACCACCAATTTTCAGGTCCTGTTTAATCCTTTGATTTCCTGCCCGTCTTGAGATCTCGTTCGATCGTGAACGAGGGCTCACCCTTTCCTTTTAGATCGTCGGGATGATATTGCTATGGTGATGTGTTAGCGGTAATGCTCTCTTTATGTTGATATAACATATATATGACTCTCTCTCTCTCTCTCTCCTCTCTTCCCCCCCTCTCTCTGTGTGCGTGCATCCCCCTCCCCCTCCCATTCTTCTTCTCTCGTCGAATCCTGGGGGTTAAAAAGTAGAGAGATTAAAAGACATAAAACAAGAAAATTAACCTACCACATGATCATAGCGCTTGTACGCACCACCCGCGGCATCAGGCTCGCGCATGAGGTCGGCCCCTTCCTCGTACTCCATGATGTTACCGTGGTAGTCGACGGCGCCCGGCGGGATCGAGGCAGTACCTTGCAGGGGAACGTGGCGCGTGACACTGTCGACGACGTTGACGCGGGCGTGGCTTTGAGGGCTTCCATGTTGCCCTCCTTAACGGCGGCGAGGGGCGCGTACCGCGCGTCTTGGTTCCGCGAGGCCAGGGTGGCGTCGTAGGGCCCGTCATGGTGGTAGACGCCGCCCGGGACGACGTTGTCGAGGGAATCGATCTGGTCGGGCCGTGGCTGGTTCACCTTGCGCAGGTGAGGCGAGCGGTTGGCGAGTTTTGTCTCGCGCTTTATTTGCTCTAGGGGGCGGGGGAGAGACATTTTTCTTTTGATTGTGTTGTTCTTGGTCTGGTCTGGTCTGATTTGTTTTGTTTCGAGTTGAAGATGAGCGTGAAAAGTAGGTAGTAGTTAGGCAAAGAATAGTGGTTTTGTGTTGATTGGGGTTTTGTGGATAGGTACAAGAGCTTGTTTCTTCAGACCCGAGATGATAAGACAAGATAGGACGAGACAGGGGACACGAGAAAGAAGGTAACATTGGAATCATATACAGGAACCCAAGGCTTGGAAACCTGACTACGTTGGGGAGATCCTCTCAGGTCCTTGTCACCCGATTCGCTGCGTCGTTACACAGCTTTGCATCGGAAGTATCCTGTTATCATAGCCTAACTAGCATGGCATGCACCCGTCCCTGACAACCGGCCGTCGTAAGGGGGCATCCGTCATCATCATGGCTGAGCTCGGACCGGAACTGGGAGGTATGATGTAATGCTCTCCGGGGGGGGGGGCTGGAATGGGTGGGGAGAATTAATGGTCGGTGGCTCGCGCCGAGTACGGGACCCACAGGCGGCTCTTGCTTCTGCCCCTGCCCCTGCCCCTGGCGCCGGTGACGCAAGGTTGATGCAGGGATCACCATCACTGACCTACCTACTGTAAGCTCAGGCTCCCTCTAAAGGGGCTAAAAATGCAGTGAAAACTCATGCATGGTACCTTCTTATTCCCGGGCGCCTTGGGGATTGATAATGTCTACTATCCCTGACCACGCCTGGATCGAATCTGGAGATGGGCCTGGTAGATTACTCGGATTCAGATGAGGCGCAAGAGGCTACTCCTCGGGCGAAAAGACAGAAGACGACATCATCATCTGATAAGAGCGCCTTACCGAAAACCGCAAAAGATGTCCTCCCGCCACCTCTCCCATCTGCCTTTCATGACTTATACGCGTCTACGGTGCGCGTCAGCGCAAGCGATGACCCGACGCTGCATCAGGGTCGGAAGCGCGTGAACCCTCACAAGGTCGGGCATTGGCCGAGCCACTTGTACATCGAGTGTGAGTCTTCTCTCATCCGTCACTCACAACCGTTCGTCTCATTCATACAAATACATTTCGATATATAGCATGCCTCATCATACATAACTCAACCATTCACAGATAACGTTAGATTATTATTATAAGCTGACTGTACACAGGGCACCCAACAGCCACAGAGCAAGAAACTCTCACCACCCTCCTCTCCACCCTCCAATCCAATCTCAATCTCACCTCACCATCACTCTCTTCCCCAAACAAAACCCCCATAACATCCTTCCTAGCCTCTGACCTCGGCATACCCCAACCTCTACACATAAGCCTCTCGCGCCCCATCGTGCTAAGCACGGCACAAAAGGACAACTTCCTATCCGATCTAGAATCGCGCATCCGCAATAGCAGCATCGCCCCCTTTGAGCTCGCACCACTAGGTCTCCAATGGCACCGCACAGAAGAGTCGGCGCGGTCGTTCCTCGTCTTGCGAGTCGGCAGCAATCCGCATCCGTCCGCTCACAAGCGCGAGAAACAATTAGATGACAATGAAGATAACCAAGATAACGATAAAAGCGCAGCAAAGGTAAAAGATCCCAGTACCTTTACCACCAAACCCTCCAACCCTCAACTTAAAGCTCTCCTCCACCGGACCAACGCCGCCGTCACAGCTTTCGGCCAACCTGCACTATACGCCTGGGCAACTCCCCCTGAAGGCGCTGACGGCGGTGGAGGTAGCATCGGCGGCAGCAGCAGTAAGGAGAAAACCCCAGAGGATACTACTTCTACCGTGGACGACGCATTCCACATTTCTATCGCATGGTCGTTCGCCACGCCGAGCGCCGATTTGTGCCGCCTGACAGAAGAGACGTTCAACAGTGCTCGTGACGGCACTAGCACCAATACCAAACCTGGCGGCGATACGACGACCATTGGAGACGCGGTGCGGGGCATGCGCGTCCGAGTCGACGGCATCAAAGCCAAGATTGGGAATGTCGTGACGCACATCCCGCTGTCTGACCCGAGGAACCGGAGGAATGATGGGAAGAGTCGTGGTTTATTCGGCATCGACTAATCTAGCGAGTCTCTTCACATCTATGATGAATACACATGGCTCTACCGTGCGTGCCGATTACTCGAGGATACATATATAAAGAGGGAGAGATATACAGAACCTTTCCATTCATTGTACCAAGCAAGCATCATGAGCATCTTACATACCTACTGTAGATAACGCCTAAATATCAGGCAACAAGCTATTGCCTTTACTTTGATACCTATATAATCTGATAGGAGTAACTTATACACATGGAAAGTGTCGTTGAATATAAACAAAGCGTAACATGTGGTCTCCAATCAAAGCATGTCGAAGATAACCCTCTTTCCCCACATGCCTGCCCATTAATACATATAAATAAAAACATGAAACGCCTATAGAACTCCGTTTGTCATGGTGTATGTAACAGGGATGTTCATGCTAGGTAAATATCGAATCTCCCCTCTCCGAGCACTAATGCTATGCGGTCTGAATACCACTAGCGAAGCGCAAAAGAGTTCGGCTTATAGCCTCTTTTATATCCTGTCTTCCAAAAAAAAAAAAAAAAAAGCAGTAAAAGCCCCCCCAAGGGGTTGTTATATCCACAATCTTCGATTTTTGTATAAGCAACAAATGCAACGTTGCGCCAATGTATGCGGTATGAAGCGAAGGAAGTAAAAGGAGGAGGGCAATAATCAAGTTTAAAAGAGCAATTTGAAGTATAAGTAAATGATTATACACGGAACGATGAAATCTACAACTCATCGAAACTAGGACGTTCCAGGTGCCAAGTTCGCGGCGTGACGGGGAGTCCAATGTAGAACTCCCAGAAACGGTTGAGTTCGAAGATCAAGATGTGGAAGCTAGAGAACGGGGCAATCTGCGTTAGTTGAGAGATTCTCAAGGACAAGGTGATGAACAAATACTCACAGTAGCCTAGGGAACCCCATCCACAATTTCAGGACTAATTTACAGGCCTTGAGGACCCGCTTCATCTCTGTCGAAAACTGTTCATGCGTACTGGTGGGTGTTCTTGGAACATCGGCGTCATCTTCATTGTCGATATCAAAGTCATACTCATCATCCAACACGAGTTCTTCATCAGCCGTATTGACTGGCGACTCAATAGGTCTAGGATCCGTCTGTGGCTTTGGTGGGGTTTGTACAAAATGTGGTTTCTTTGCACGGTCCGGAATCGGTGACACTTCCCGTAGTTCGCCCGCCTTCGCAGCCTCAGCCATTGCTCGGAACTTGTGATGCGCATTGACTGAGCTGCTAAGCCGCGCGTACGTGTTGAACAGAGCAACCAGCTCCGTTCGCTTGAGCTCAGGGACCTCACCAGAATCATTGTCTGTTTCGAAAAGAACTTTTAGTGCCGTGCCGTAGCCCGAAGTTTGCAATTTGCCCCAGAGCCGGCACTTGTCGCAACCAACGCAGTCCATGATCCGGCTCACGTTTCGGAAGCGATTTCGGAAATCCTCTTTCAACGAAGGGCCTTCACCGTTCTTGAACATGAGGCTTTCGTCAAAGATCTGGGGAACGGAGGACGCCACCTCCGTGACTTGAAGAACCTTGGCCTTTGTGGCCGCATCCTGGTCGGGTTCGCCCATACAAAAGGTGTAATCTTGCAAATAGGGGCCAAGCTTCGCTACGGCACGAGTGAGGAGTGCATAATTGAAGTACAAGTTCGAGATGCGCTCGGGGTGAGTAAGCAACCGGTCGGTGTAGCACTTGAGGTTAGGCTGCCATTCACCCGTGGTTTGGTTGAGAAAATCCCAGCAAAGGTGAGTGCTGATGCTCGAATGCATGCCTGATATTACGCGGTAGAAAACACGCTTCTCGAGACATTCGTCCTCGTTCTCAAGGCCAGTCTGTGCGAACGATGTACTAGGGTCTTGATGTTGCTCAATAATCTGTTGCCGTTCTGCTGATTGAAGAACGTTCCGGAAGTCTTGGGCGGCAGGGCCTTGGAGTAGCGAGGACATGCCCAAGGCAGCCGACTGCGGGAACGAGGACTTTTGAAAACAGTTCTCTCTGTATATGGCATCCCACACCATCTTGGCGCCTTGGCCAGCGAAGCCGGTGAACCGCTCCGGGTTATGGACTAAGCTCACGTAGTCGCCCTTAGAGCTCGCGGTCTCATCCTCCGGTACGCAGTAGTCTCGATCGTCACATTCATCGTCGTATTCCACTATACAACTCTCACCGACGTTTTCTCCCAGTAATCCTTGTAGGGGTCGCTGTGGCTTCTCCCTCTGTACCTTCTTTCCCGGGTGTTTCGCAGAGGGCCCCTCAAGCTTCCCCAGCTCGCTCGCCCTCCATATCTTGGGTATATCCTCTTCGTTGTCTATCGTGTTGACGGCGCATGCGATATTGCCACACATGCCATTCTCGTCGTTCCAGAACGGACATCTTTTGTTGAATAGGTTCAATCGGTAGTATGAGAAGAAGTCGGACTCCTTTGTCAGCTCGTCGATGACGGGTTTCACCTTTTCGTTGAGTGTCTCGAGGGTCTGGTAGGAAACGCAAGCATCGCTCACAATGGACTCGGGCGAGAACTGGTAGATGGGATTATTAGACTGGTCATCGAGAAGGGGAGGCGCCGCAAGGGTCGCCGCAATGGCCAGTGCGCTGATAAAGAGAGAGAGGAACGGGCAAGCTATAGAGAGCAGTGAGAACAACATACTGCGCAAGAGTCATCTTGGTCTCCTTGAGTGGTAGTCTTGCACTGCGCAGGTGAGGCCCAGAGCGCAAAGAGAGTCAAGAAGAAGAGCCTCCCAGCAGACGGCATAACGGCGAGCGGACGGGGTTGTAGCAATTATGGACACTTTTCTTAAACGACTATATTGCCTCGACCGAGCGTGTCGTTCGTAGGAAGCACGGGCGGGCCGGTAGAGCAAAGGCAGTATGGGGTCGCGACCAATGTTACCTTGCTACTGCATTCGGCAAATGCAGAGCTGCAGAGGAGGAAGCGGAAGAGGGGCGGCACGGTCGTCAATGGTCGCAGGCGTGTGCAGGTTAACTGCCTAGGTAGCAAGGAGAAGGTGGGTGAAGCGTTCGATATATGGAGTTTTTATTTAGCCAGATTTTGGGTAAGCTAGGTAGGTGAATGTTTGTGGCGGGAAGGTAACCACACAGGATCGCCACAAGCTGGGCTAAGCACAATGTATTGTAAGTGAATTCTGTAGGTATTCTAGGATCGAGGATTGCCACTTTGTTCAATTTGAATCGTGTCAAACCAACAACCTGGTACTGTACCTAAAAGTTGGTAACCTTAAAACTACCTAGTGGCCAATGTTGTTGATAGGTGCGATGCGGTGAGTTGAATAAGACTACCAATACATAGTACGCATCGAAGTGTATACCTACCTACATATACAATTTAATCGCACCTATGCTTCGCTGAGCTGCGCCTTGCCTGCTTACATATAATTCTTTCTCTGAAGGACAGATTTATAATAGTATTATTGACTTACTTAAACAGTCATGTTAACAACGTGTTCTTTTCAAACTCGGCCAATTAAACATGAACAAAGGGGGGGCAGGCACATCACCAACTTCGGGAACATGCAGTAAAACCAGTAAAACCAGTAAAACTATCCACTCGAGGTCCGACTACCTGCATCCAGTAGGTCCAGTAGGTTTAAATATGAATCGAACAATCCCACGTCATACCAGACGATTACGGGCAGGTGGTTCGACACTAGCACGAGTTGGCACCAGCCAGAGCGGCTCGGTGGCTTGTCTCGGCATCGGTCGGTAAGACGGGGCGCCGAGAAGCTGGGCTGATCATCAGGCAAGACTGGTCAAGTAAACCTTTCTTTGACCTGTCAACGGCAGATGTTTACCGTACATTGATTTTTTTTGACTGTTGAGCCAACTTGACACCCTGTCCCAATCCCATGCAGGCAGAGACGGAGGACATAGCAGCGTTCCCTGGCCATGTTCCTATTACTGCAGTTGTGTGACTCGCAGCATGGAATCATTCCCATAGGGAGCTTACAACTATGCCGTGCTGTACCCCAAGGGAAAAAGGTAGGTGCATATTTAGTTGCATATGGTCCGTCAAGCATGCGGGATTGGTCAATTGCTAGACATCTCGAACGCCTCCTGATTGGCTCTGTTGTTGCTTGGGCGCTCGTGTACCCTCCTACATATGCGTGACTGGGCTCGTACCTGTTTGCAAGAAGATGGAATCGTATTCGTTTTTCACCGAATTCGCTGTTGATGACTACGAATAGCTATCGCAGCGGGTTTGATATGTACCGTCACGAGACAACTGACTGCTGAGGACACTAAGGACACTGAGGATGCTCATATATGATCGATCATGCATTATTCGTTTTTATTCATTTCCCGTCCTCGGGCCGTCATATACACTACCATAGGCCAAAAGGTTATCAACCGAGTTCGGCAGGCATGCGGAGCGCGCTGCTGCTTTACAATGCACTGATGTCTCTGGCCAATCCTTGCTTCGCCTTGTCGTGTAGTATGAATCTCTAAACAAGGTGCGGCAAGCTCTACTAATGCTCGCCTGCTGTTCCCAGATTCATATGATGCCAAGTTCCATTAGTCCTGTGACGTATAACCCGTCCAAGGCGACTGATGCGCTGGCGACAAGAAACCAAACAGCCAGAACCCCCACCTACGCCGAGATCGGTCGGAGCCTTCAAGTCGGTCAACACCCATGACGGACAGATCCGTCGATGAATTGAAAAGAAGCCTCATCAGTCGTACAATAACAAAAGAGAGAAATAAACCCATATCAAGATCAAATGCGACAGCGCTATGCAGTAGAGGGTAGATAGAAGTACTCGAGAACGGCGTCATGAAAGGCCTTGCCTCTCAAATGTGTTGTTCCACATAACCGTTACGACGGCTGAAAGTTAAGTGGCCGCCTTGAGGTATCGTGTTAGTCTATCATGGGCCCAGAGAGATGAAGCCGTTGCGATACTCACTTGAAAAGGAGAATGTGTGGCTCAGGCTCGTGCACTTCATAATGCTCCCAACCCAGACTCTGTGTTTCGCCCAATCAGTACAGATCCATCTTGTTTCCTTGTCTCGACCTACCTGAGTGATACCCATCGCGCGCCACTCATCCTCCCACAGCAATTTCAGAGTGCCCTTGGATGTGTCGTGGTATTCTTTCGGGATCGCCTTGAGCATAGCCTTGGGAAGTTGCACGTGTCGGTATTCGTATTCGTCGTCTGAATAGCTATAAGCACGGGTTAGTAACAGCAACCAGCATCGCAAGGCTGGGCAAGTCGATGAGCTTACCGAGCCGAGTAGTGGATCATCTCAATGAATTCTTCCAGTCGCGCCCGCTCACTATCCTTAAGAGGCCGGGGCTCGGTATTGCGACGGGTCATGTCGACGTCCAGCGGCATGGTGTTCGATTAGGGGTTGACAGTATAGGACTCAGGAAAGAAAAGAGGCTGCCGCTCGGTGAAATACAGAATCTCAAAGCCCGCGTGGTACGGAGTTGGCTTATGAGGGGGACAAGAGTGATGACGCGAAGGAGAAAGCTATTTGTACCAAGACAGAAGAAGTATACAACCCTGCGACGCGTTTGTTTGTGTCAGCCTGGATAAGGTTTGTCTCGTGTTTTCCGGGAAAGAAAGCGCGAGCCACAATGCGCACTTTGTTATTGTTTCTTCAACGGCTGAGAAGGAAGCTAGAAACGTTATAGACCGCTGAGAGTGGGAGAGGCGTCCAGGGCAACAGTCTTGTCGAAAAAGCTGGAGGGTGCTAGCACCCAGGTCCTCACGATAGTACGATTATTGGAGGGGAAAGTCAACAAAGCTATGCCTCTAAAGGGTGTTATTCTCTTGTGAGGTATATCGCCCCCTCCTGCAGGCAGACTGCAGGTTTATCGATAGGGCTGGCGAGGTACCTAGGTACTTAGACAAGCCGGAAACGACTTGGAATTGACCAATTGTAATCTGCGTGTACCTATCCCTAGTAGGCGCCGCCCGCAAGCCCCTTGCAGCAAATAGCTCCAGCCACATTGTGGCTCGCTCACCAGCGCACCCACAGCTCACCCCCAAGGTCCCGTCTCCTGCTTGCTTCTCTTGGCATGTTGGTCCCATCTCGAATGCAGGACCACGTTGAGCTTATTCACTGAATCCGCTCGGGCGTATCGACCCCCTTCGACGCTATCCACTCCCTGAATCCTTAGCCGTGCATGTTTAGACAACAAGAAAACTCCCCGCGTTGTGGGTAGATGAAAGTCTCTGAGCGTGTGATTACAAGTCAAGGGCGTTATCTTTAGCATCGAGCGGATTTGACAGCCCTGCAGCGCTACTGCTTGCCGACCCCCTCCCCAATCGACCGCGTCGAGCTTTCGCGCTACGTGCGCCAGGCTCAACCCCAAATTGCAGCACCTCGCAATGGAGAGCAAGCGCAAAGCGAGCGGCGCCAACGGGCTCGAGACGACAGCCGACACCGATCGCGCCGCCAAACGTCGCAAATTGATAGAGGTGAGTTTCGTCGTTTTTCTTCCTCTGTCCTTGCGCCGATGATTGCGATGCGCTGCGACCGATGCGACGGTGCGTCATGCTTTGCGACAGAGTTACTTTCTTGTGGTGCGATCGGCCATATCGTCGAGCTTCGCCGATTCACGCGGCATTCGCAAGGGCTACGGACAGCCAGCAGTACAAGCAAGACTAGCCAAGATAGCCACTTGCCCACAATGCGCGACCCGAAACCTTTCATGTTGTCACTGAACCAATCTACCACCCGGAAAAAGGACCCGATCCTCTTACCTTGCACGCCGTTTGAATATTTAACTACATCTCCAATCTCCCACCTACAGACTTGGCCTCGGTATTGATCATTCACATGAACCCTCCCTTAACTGACTTGTCATGTCGCTCTAGGAATATGGTGACCTGGCAGATGGCGAGACGAACGAATCGACGACGGCATATGGATTAAGCATCCTCGAGTCCATCAGGGCCACAACCGATAAAAAGTATGTCCATGAGCTCTGATATTTCTACTATGACCGACAATCATCTTTCATCTTTGTCAATATTACTGGTCGATTTTGCATAGCATCGAGTATGTCCCAGCGCGCACGTGTTAACCGTCTTCTGCTTCACAGTGGTCGCGCAGTTGCCCCCTACTTCGAAGCTCTTCCTTCACGGTCGGAAAATAAACAGTATTACAAGAAGATACGGCTACCTCTGTCACTGGAAATCATTGAGCGCAAACTCAAAGACAAAGAGTACCCCACCCTATCCTCTCTTGAGAGTGACTTCAAACGCCTCGTCTCGAATGCGAAGGAGACCAATGATCGGAGCTCCACAATCTTTGGCGACGCGGAACGTGTACGCAAGGCTGTCAGCAATCTAATGGTCAAACACAACCCTGCATATAAAGCCGGCAACTACCAGGCAGTACCTACACCACTTCCGCCTACGCCAGAACCAGAAGATGGCGGGGACAATGAAGAACCCGATGGCGAAGCGGATGGAGGAATTGCTGCGCAGGCTACCCGAGTGGATGCAGAGCCATCACCCAAAGCTAGTGCCGACGATGCTGATGGTGAGGAAGAAGGAGAACAGGAAGGAGGCCAGGATGAGGTAGCGGGCGAGCACGTTGATGAGGGGCAGGAGGACGAAGCGGAAGAAGAGGAAGAAAAAGACGAGCCTTCTCAACCCAGGCGCCGACGGGGATCATCGTGGAGAAAAGCGGATCCTAGGCCTTCCCGAGATTCAGCAACACCAGGTCGAAAAGCCATCCCGCGTACCGGAAAAGCGGATCACTATTACGAAAATATACCGTTCAGCGAACTGAACTTCCAGCAAGCCCAGGAAAAAGTCATTGAAGAATTGATCCGTAAGAAAGAGGACCCGTAAGCATTTCTCATACGCCGGAACTAGAAATGCTTTAGCTAACAGGCAGTATAGCGACGATTATCCATATTTTGAGCCTTTTATTTATCTCCCGCCACGTACTCTGAGAGACTACTACGAAGTCATCGCGGAACCCCTGTCGCTCAAAGCATTACAAAAGCAGGTCCGTGGCCAACACGGCCGATTGGAAGCAACTTGGGTCAGCGACTTTAAGGGTTGGGCTGCTTTTGAAGACCAGGCAAGCCTAATATGGAAAAATGCATATCACTACAACGAAGACGGCAGTGACATCTTCACACTGGCGCAGGAGCTGGAAGTCAGTCTTAGACCCTCAATGTTATGACATTACAGTGCTGACCAGCCTAGGAAATGTTCCATGAGCTTCTCAAAGAAGCTAAAGAAAATGTGCCAGAGCCTCCTCAGCCTAAGATCAAGTTAAAGCTGCCGCCTACCGCAGAAACGCCTGGACACCACCCTAAGAAGATTACCATCCACGTGGGTGGAAAAAATAGTGCGACGGGGTCCCCGGCTCCAGCGACCGGGCAGTCTGGAGATAGCGAAGCAACAAGGAATGAGATGCCCGCGAACAGAAATCTATTTGGCGGTACGAGTTCAGCCGGGACATCGGTCAATATGAACCAGTTGGACAAGGCACGGAGTATGTCCGCCTCCGTGGGTCCACCCAGCCCGAGCGTTGTTGGTGCGACGAAGACGGAGGATAGTATGCAAGCGACAACGCCTGTCCCGCGACCACAAGTTACAAATACGACATTCCAGCACTTTGTGCCGGTGGTGACGAATGTTCCCGCTCCAACCCCCAACGGCATTCCTCCGCAATACCAGCAGCCTCCGCCTCCACCACCGCCCCCTAAAAGAAGTGCTACGGACATCCTTGAAGCACAGAAATATCGGCCCCATCCGATTCGTAGGTAGTCATCTCTCTGGGCAGCAATGCATTCATTAACCGCGTCATTAGGCGAAAGCGAGGCTCTCATGCCTAGATTAGTTATCACAACCCACCCTTCAGCTCAGGTCGAGAACAAGCTTGTGGCAACTTTTCTGGCTAGTGCAACTGAATACCAGCAGGAGGTTGTCGTCAACATGCCGATAAGCCATTTCCGCTTGCAGTTCAAGCCGCAGGTCGCGCCGTTCTTGGAAGCAGAGCAGCGAGAGTGGAAACTTAACGTGATGCACGACGCGGCACGGCTATTCCCCACGTCAGTTTCATTTGATAGACGGGGGGAGCCGGTTTTCGACGTGACGTTACGATATGGGATTAACCGCCTTGAGGTGACACTTATTGCGGCACTCCCGAGAGGGGAGAAAACACCGAGTGGTTTGAATATGGAGATGGAGAGGTTTGTCATACACATGAACCTCCTTAAACACTAGTTGTCGCGGGTGCGTAATCGTGGCCACAACAAATCCGCCGAGCAGTATTCTGTCCCACCCATTCTTAGCGTGCTATCTCAACCATCTCATGGCGGAGCATGGAGCTTCACTTCTCACTACTCTAGATTCTGCTAGAAGCCAGTAGCAATCGAGGTGTGAGCCCGAGCCTCATCAACTCAATAGTTATACCTCTCAAGTATCAGATGTTACACGAGCCCATCTAACATGGATGGCTTCGAGTTTATTAGTTGCTATACTTACTCTCTTCAGCAGGCCGCTTCTAGTAGCCTCGCAGCTGGCTGTCAAAAGTCGTCGTCGACTTTGCGCTATTAGGGCCGTTTCCTTTCTAAATCTGGAGTTTGGGACGGTATAAGTGGATACAGCGAAACGTGCGGGAAAGTCACGAATTGGCTGACTTGTGCTCTACTTGCTTTTTGGCTGCATGTAACATGTATTATACCTCCTCATATTTCCATGCTGGTTAAAACTAGGCGCGCAACAGCTGAGAATCAAGATTCTTGTCTATCCAGGAGTATTCGATTCTTCCTCAAAGAATCCCCTCCCCGACTTCGATGCTTTGAATAAGGAGAGATGAATTATTGCCAGGATGTAATATCTGTGCAGAAAGGGGACATTGATGCAAGGACCAAAGAGCCATTAGCTCTACCACTACTCCCACCTGCTCCTATTATATATCCCCATGGTGACAAACATGGAATAATTGCAATGGCACGAAGAGTAAGAGCGATTCATCCCGTTCGCCATTTGCTTAGATCCGAGTCAGGGGAGACGAGACTTTTAGCTGCACTCCTACTTTACATAGGTAAATTTTAATTGCTAAAACCGCATGATTCGACTGACAATGGCTCTGGCCAAATCCGGGCTCGTCGAGATCGATTTCTCAAAAGGTGCTTAGCGGAGAGGCCTCAATGGAGGCTAGGTACCTGTGCCTGGGCTAGTACCCCCGTATAATTTAGGTTCAGAGCGAAAACGTTCGAAATGGAAGATTTGGAAATATCTGATCTAGAATAATGCTTTCTTTCTAATTTTTAATTTTTTTTTTTGTAAAGAACCTAAATCAGGGCCGAATCAGATGTTGCGTGACGAAGACAAGGCTCGCCAGGAGCAAATAACATTGATACTATCCAAACTCGTGCGATTCATATACACATGCGAAGGATCATTTCCATCAAGTTGTACTCGGATGAAATCTGCGCTTGTACAATCGCAGCCGGGAGTTGACTCGGGCTGAATACCGGTACGAGTAGTACCAGGGTACTTCAGGTGGGGTGAGTGGCCCTATTGTAAACGTTAAGCCTGAAGTACCCTGTACATGTAGATGCCGTGCTGAACCATAATATTTTTTTTTCTCTCCCGTTAGTGGTGGCGTCCTGCGAGCAATGCTTCGCGCTAGAGGACCCTTATAGCCCGCTGGAGGCCCCGCTGCAGCTATCGGATCTTATCGAATGGCCAGTGCGGCAGCGCGGCAGGCTAGAGGTGGGGTTTTCCCATTCACCGCTCACCGCTTGGGGGAGGGGCAGAATTTTTTTTTCAGACACTCCCTCCACAAAGTGTAAAGTGAGCGACAATTGCACAAATAATAAGTTGGCCGCAGGTTCCTGTCCCTTGCAAAAACTTCCTGTCTTTCGGCATTCCTCTCCCACATCTCACGTCCCCCAGAACCCACGCAAAGATGGCCGAAGAAGTCTACGACGGTGCCGTTGGCATCGACTTGGGTAGGTTTTCCACATTTGCCTTCACATTCACGACCCCGCGCCCGCATCGAGCCCCGCGCTTCTTCCTCATGTCTGCTTCGCGGGATCAACGGCTGACGGGCTGCTGTGCTCTATAGGTACCACCTACTCTTGTGTCGCCATCTACGAGGGAAACAATGTCGAGATCATTGCCAACGAGCAGGGTAGCTTTACCACGCCGTCTTTCGTCTCCTTCAACGAGAAGGAGCGTCTGATTGGTGAGGCCGCCAAGAACCAGGCTGCCATGAACCCCCGCAACACCGTCTTCGACGTCAAGTAAGTCGAGCGCCATCATCTGCTTGGATTGGCTCGCATACGGTCGATCCATCAGATTATCCCTCGCAACTATAGGGACCGCATGCTAACGTATCTTCATCACAGGCGATTGATCGGCCGGCCTTTCAGCGACCCGATCGTCAAGAAGGATATCGAGTCGTGGCCCTTCAAAGTCGTCGAGCAGGGTAGTTCTGGCAACCCTATCGTCGAGGTCGAGTATCTCGGCGAGACCAAGACCTTCTCTCCCCAGGAGATCTCGGCCATGGTCCTCACCAAGGTAAGCCGACTATACGTCTAACAAGATCTCGATTCCCCCGGATCTGCTGCTAATACGCGCTGTGTAGATGAAGGAGATTGCCGAGACCAAGCTCGGAAAGAAGGTGGAGAAGGCCGTCATCACCGTCCCGGCCTACTTCAACGACAACCAGCGTCAGGCCACCAAGGATGCCGGTGCCATTGCTGGTCTTAACGTCCTACGTATCATCAACGAGCCTACTGCCGCTGCTATTGCCTACGGTCTTGGCTCAAACAAGTCAAACAAGGAGCGTAATGTCCTGATCTACGATCTTGGTGGTGGTACCTTCGATGTGTCCCTCCTCAACATCCAGGGTGGTGTCTTCACCGTCAAGGCTACTGCCGGTGACACCCATCTTGGTGGTCAGGATTTCGATACCAACCTTCTCGAGCACTGCAAGAAGGAGTTCCAGAGGAAGACGAAGAAAGACATTTCTTCCGATCCCCGCGCTCTTCGCAGACTCCGAACTGCTTGCGAGCGTGCCAAGAGAACCCTTTCCAACGGTGCTCAGACCACTATCGAGATTGACTCGCTCTTCGATGGCGAGGATTTCTTCCTCCAGATCACCCGTGCCCGTTTCGAGGACCTTAACGCCAAGGCCTTCGCTGGCACTCTGGAGCCTGTTGCTCAGGTCCTCAAGGACTCCGGTGTCGAGAAGAGCGCCGTCGACGAGATCGTCCTTGTCGGTGGTTCAACTCGTATTCCCAAGATCCAGAAGCTGTTGAGCGACTTCTTCGACGGCAAGAAGCTTGAGAAGAGCATCAACCCCGACGAGGCTGTCGCCTACGGTGCTGCCGTTCAGGCCGGTATCCTTTCCGGAAAGGCTACCTCAGCTGACACCTCCGACCTCCTTCTTTTGGACGTCGTTCCCTTGTCTCTTGGCGTTGCCATGGAGGGCAACATCTTCGCCCCCGTCGTCACCCGTGGTCAGACCGTTCCTACCATCAAGAAGCGGACATTCACCACTGTTGCCGATAACCAGCAGACCGTTCAATTCCCCGTCTACCAGGGTGAACGTGTCAACTGTGAGGATAACACCTCGTTGGGTGAATTCACCCTGGCCCCTATCCCTCCTATGCGAGCTGGTGAGGCCGTCCTCGAGGTCGTCTTCGAGGTCGACGTCAACGGTATCCTCAAGGTCACTGCTACCGAGAAGACCTCGGGCCGCAGCGCCAACATCACCATTGCCAACTCTGTCGGCAAACTCTCATCTACTGAGATTGAGACAATGATCAACGACGCCGAGAAGTTCAAGAATAGCGATGAGGCTTTCAGCAAGCGATTCGAGGCTAAGCAGCAACTAGAATCCTACATCAGCCGCGTCGAGGAGATCATCTCCGACCCAACTCTCTCCCTCAAGCTCAAGCGGGGCCAGAAGGAGAAGATCGAGGAGACCCTCAGCGAGGCCATGGGCCAGCTTGAGCTTGAGGACTCAAGTGCTGATGATCTCAAGAAGAAGGAGTTGGCTCTTAAGAGACTGGTGACTAAGGCGATGTCGTCACGATAAGCACGTTAATGAATTTTCCGGTTTTACTCATGGGGACATAAACGGGCGCTCATAAATATTGCGCAAGGGCGGGCGTCACACATACGAAGCGTCCATGATTGTGAATGATGGACACGGCTCGACGGCATAGGGTTTGGGGTTCACTATGCCTTGATTGAACTGTATGGGGGAAAGATAAAAGTCTTCTGGGATGATTCACGCCTTTTTCTACACTTTATAACACACTCCCGACATCCCTCTTTTTTACCTCCCACGCGACCTTTCATCTGGTTCTCGGCGTACCTTGCATGTAGACTAGGAAGACTGGAAATGAGGAGGGGAATGCCTTCAGCGATAAATGAAATATGATGTTCAAAATATCTGAAGCAAGTTTCCATCTAGTGTGCCGTGCATAAATTGTCGCATCTGTATCAACCTGAGAGTATGCACTTACATTTTATTTTGTATTGTCAAGTTCGCTTCCGGTTTCGTCGACCCATGAGAGTTTCCAGTTGTCTCTCACCTTTATTTCAGCCAAGGTCGATCTTCTTCTCCATTTGTGCCACATGTTTCTTGATTGCCGCCCAATTCTCGTTCTACTTTGGGCAGATGGACGTCCTGATGGAACTATCGCCCTTTTTTACGCTGGCTACAGTTAAACGTACATTTAAAGTCATGAATATGAATTAGTTTCTTATGACGAGCTCTACAGTAATGGTCGCCCTTGCTTACATCTTCGAATTAATAGAAAAATGACTTCCTGAGAAGTTATGCCCCCAAAAGGAGAAAAAAAAGATGACGTCAGCATAACGCGCTCAACGCCCCACCCAAAGCCCCACCCAAAGC